>JABUQX010087741.1:52500-55000 GCA_015478945.1 Trachelipus rathkii
CTGAAAATAATATTTTCATATAATTATAAAGTGATTACGTTCATTCTTATATTCATATAACTCCAAAACAAATTATTAAATAAATATACTAAATATTATTTTAGCATATATATTTACTATTAATTGCCTCTATATAGTCATAAGATAAAATAATTGTAATAAGCAAATAATGTAAAGTTAATTTGAGAAAAGAACAAGTTTCATGTTAAGATTAGGGACATAATTACTCAGATGAAATTGAATCCGTTACAATAATATGAAAAATCATAAGTAAAAAAACTAATATCTTTGAGGAGATGTTTTGTTGTTTAAAGGTTACTCGTGGTATAGAGGAGGTATGGTTTACCTGTTTGGTTTATAGGATTTTATGGTAGTTCACTGTAAGGTGATGTAGCAGATGAGAGGTAGGTGGTTAAGAGTTTAGTGGAGATTAAGGATGAACCCTATAAGGATATAAAGCGATGTCGATAAGACACTCGTTTCATAATATATAATGTGTTCCATTAAACGCTAAATTATTTTGTAAAAAACGATATATATAAAATTATCTCTGTAGTGGATGTCCGTCTCCATGGAATTAGAGCTTACTGATTTTTAAGAACATCATTAGCGCATTAGATGTAATCATAAAATATTTATATGATATTCAACTCCTTAGTATTATATTCGGGAAGATATATAAATATATTATTATAGAGTATTATTCTTATTCCAGAGCCTCATCTTACTTATATATATTATATATATAATATAGTATATATATAATATATATATAAATATATATATATAATATAATATATATATATATATATATATATATATATATATATTATATATATACATATATATATATATATATATATATATATAATTATAATAGTATAATATATAATTATATATATATGTATATATATATATATATAATATATATAATAGTATTATATATATATATATATATATATATATATATATATATTATATATATAATATATATAGTATATATATATATATATATTATATATATTATAAAAATATTATTTATATATATATAATATATATATATTTATATATATATATTATATATATATATTATATATTATATATATATATATATATACTCTCTCACACTATATAGTATATATATATCTATATATATATATATATATATATATATAGTATATATATCATTCTTCTTCTTCTTATCTTACTTCTTCATTTATATATATATAAGATGAGAATTCATGTAACTATTTTTACTGGAGGTTTCACTGATATGCTTGGAAAGTTCTTTGTGCGCAGATGACTTCCCAGATTACTTCCAACTTCTGCTTCCAACTTCTCGAGCTGTCTTACGATGTTGACAATCATCCTCATTTTGTCTACTACCAACACAAAATCCCGTCGAAGGCCGTGGAGAAAGAGTACACTGTTCGGTCGCCTTGTAAGTAATCTGATTTGTTCAATGTGTGTGGTGTTAGGTTTATGAATTTGGTGAGACGTAACTCGGTCTGTGAAGCCGGTAAATTTTTGAAAGTTCAAACTCCAGCTCCGACTTCAACGTAACTAAAAAAAAAAAAATTCTGATTCATCAGCTACTCCAAAAGTTATTATTTTCCCCCGACTCCGCTCAGGCTCTACTCAAAACTTTGAAGCTCAGCGGCTCTAACTCCCAAGTTCCGGCTCTGATACCGACTGCGCCCAACCCTGGGTTTAACTTTCTTCAATGTTTATTTGTGTGCAAGGGAAGGTTAGTTAGTAATTTTGCAATTAACTAACTAGAATTCAATTTGCTTCGTTTATAAAATTGTTCATTTTTGAAGCTTTTTTAAAATTATATTTAAACTTTTTCTTGTTATGATTTTAATGTACATTTACATTTCTCTTTGCTTTTTTTTTTATATTTCAATAGCTCTTTTGAAAAATAGCAGTTCTAAATTTGTTCTTTTAAATAATATCAGTCCCAAATTTGTTCTCTTAAATAAAAGTAGTCCCAAATTTGTTCTTTTAAATAACAGCAGACCCAAATTTGTTCTTTAAAATAAAAGTAGTTCTAAATTTGATCTTTTAAATTATAGCTGTCCCAAATTTTTCTTTTAAATAAAGGTAGTTCCAAATTTGTTCTTTTAAATGATAGCAGTCCCAAATTCGTTCTCTTAAATAAAAGTAGTCCTAATTCTGTGCTTTTAAATAATAGCAATCCCTAATTTGTTATCTTAAACAAAAGTAGTCCCAAATTTGTTAATTTAAATAAGGCCTATCCCAAATTTGATCTATTAAATAAAAGTAGTCCCAAATTTGTTCTTTTAAATAATAGCAGTCCCAAATTTGATCTTTTAAATAAAAGTAGTCCTAAATTTGTTCTTTTAAATAATAGCAGTCCCAAATTTGATCTTTTAAATAAAAGTAGTACCAAATCTGTTCTATTAAATAACAGCAGTCCCAAATTTGTTCTCTTAAATAAAAGTAGTCCCAAATTTGTTATTTTAAATAATAGCAGTCT
>JABUQX010087741.1:60000-68047 GCA_015478945.1 Trachelipus rathkii
TATATATATATATATATATATATTGAACACGACGTTAGCACGAAAATATCAATAGGCTTTTATATATTAGGAAAAAAAAACTTTCAATAGAATGAAGAACACGAAATCATCAATTGACTTTTAAATATTCAATAGAAGCTTCTTCTGAATACGGAGAAAACATGAAATCATCATTGAGTTTTTAAATATTAAAAAAGCTTCTTTTGAATAAGATGAAAACACGAAAATATCAATAGGTTTCTAAGTTTTCAATAAAAACTTCATTTGAATACGATGAAAACACGAAATTATCAATAGGTTTTTAAATATTCATGAGAAATTTCATCAGAATAAGGTGAATTAACGATTATCAATATGTTTTTATATACTAAAAAAAACTTCTCCTCAATAGGTTGAAAACACGAAAATATCAATAAGTTTTTAAAAATTCGATAAAAACTTTTTTTTAAAAGTGATGCTAACACGTATTATCTATAAGTTTTTAAATATTCAAAAAACAACTTTTGAATATGATGAAAACACGAAAATATTAATAGCTTTTTTTAAATATTCAATAGAAACTTCTTTTGAATATGATGAAAACATAAAATTATTGATAGGTTTTCAAATATTCAAAGAAAAATTCTTTTAAATACGATGAAAATACGAAATCATGAATAGATTTTTAAATATTCAAATACCATTTATTTTGAATACGATGAAAAGACGAAATTGTTAATAGGTTTTTAAATGTTAAAAAAACCTTCTTTTGAATTCGATGAAAACACGAAAATATCAAGAGGTTTTTAAATATTCAATAAAAACTTCCTTTGAATACGATGAAAACAGGAAATATCAATAGGTTTTTAAATATTCAATAGAAACTTCTTTTGAATACGATGAAAACACGAAATCATCAATACGTTTTATATATTTAAAAAAAACTTCTTTTGGATACGATGAAAACCAAAACATTAATAGATTTTTAAATATTCAATAAAAACTTCTTTTGAATACGATGAAAACACGATTATTAATAAGCTTTTAAATATTAAAAAAAAATTCTTTGAATACGATGAAAACACGAAATTATCAATTGGTTTTTAAATATTATAAAAACCTCCTGTAAATACGATGAAAACACGAAAATATCAATATATTTTTAAATATTCAATATAAACTTCTTTTGAATACGGTGAAAACACAAAATTATCAATAGATTTTTAAATATTGAACAAATACTTCCATTGAATACGATGAAAACACGAAATTATCGTAAAAAATATATCGTAAAAAAACTTCTTTTGAAAACGATGAAAGCGCGAAGTCATTAATAGATTTTTAAATATTCAAAAAAACTTTTTTTGAATACGATGAAAATTCGAATTTGTCAATATGAAAACACAAAATTATCAATAGGTTTTTAATTATTTAATAGAAGCTTCTTTTAAGTACAATGAAAACGCAAAATTATCAATAGGTTCATTTGAATACGAAGAAATATTTGACACATTATGAAATAACTTTAAGTCTTTAACTATTTAACTAAAGCTTCTCTTTAGCAATTTGGAAACAATTAAGACCCTTATATGATCTTAAACATATCCAAAAGGATATTTTAAAAACCTATTGTTGATTTCATAATGTTTAAAATATCAATATTTCTATCTTATTGATAGCAAATTTCAATTGAATATTTAAAACGTATTGATGATTCAGTGACATTTCAAATGTTCAATGATATTTTAATGATTTAATGTTTCAATTGTATGTTTTAAGGACTTATTGATTATTTCGCAATGTCTAAAATGTTTTCATTGTGTTTAGAGGAAGTTTTAATAATTAAAAAGCTGCTGATGATTCTGTAATGTTTTAGTTGTTCTAATCGAATTCAAAATAAGTTTCTATCAATATTTTCATGGCTAAATGGTTATTTCGTACTATTTCAGATGATTGATGGTGAACGTGTTACATAATTTGTTTCAAATTTGAACATAAAAATTTAGTAAATAAATATTTTTCAGAATCACATGTTTTAGAGTTTTAATTAAAATATCGAACATAAAAATTTATAACAGTGATCATTAGGGTCCTTGAAATTTATCAAATAGTGACGAAACTACCGAACCTACCATTAGAGGGATAAATAGACCATCAAGCGGGGAGGAGAGCTCCGCATTCGTTTTCGCGTTATGACCAGAGCAAACTTAGTTTCATGTCTGTTTCAAGTCTTGTATTTAAAGATAATTAACCCCGTTGGAATCTCTCAAACAGTGGCTAAACTAACTGCCATGGGGAGGGGAATCTTCTATCATTAGAGTGATAAATAGACCATATATCAAATATCAAGAGGGGCTGCGCATTTGTTTTTTGATGGAGAACAAAAGCGTTCTTGTTTTTAAAGATAAGTATTTGTGGAGATTATTCATTGTTGCTTTTCAGGCGAATGCAAAAGAATATGCTTCACTCTCTCTGCATGCAAATCCATTTCAATTTCACCTGAAGGGACAAATAAATCAAGATGTTCGATTTCAAATAAACATGTTTATGAAACAAAGTTGGAAGCCGCTGATAGAACAATCACTTTTGGAAAGCGTAAGTGACATGATTTTATTATTTAAGCACAAGTTATACTGAAGGGTTGGTAAGGCATCTCATATTTCATCATCGAATCGAGCCATACTTTACAACAACACACCTGGAAACTGTACACCGGCACCACATCCCACTCGTCATATTTTTGCACCCCTCCGAAATAAGAAATAGTGAACCAAATCTTAAAAAGAACATAAACTGCTCAGCGTTACACGGCACCGCACCGCACGTTGAAATTGTGAACCACATAGCGCTGCCACTTTAATTTTTATTTTTTTTGCAGCAACAACACATTAAAACATTGAAATTGTGCCCAATATCACAGCACGCAGCACCAAAAAGCAGAAATTGTGTACCGTACCGCACCCTTCACCGAACCGCAACGATCCGGTGAGTCGACAAACCTTAGCTATACTATATATAGTAATATATATATATATAGTACAAAAACACCCACAAAATATATATATATATATATATTATATATATATATATAATATATTATATATATATATATATTAGTATAATGTAATATATATATATTTATATATAATATAGTAAGTGTATGATATTGCTTTAAATATAAAGGTATATAATATATATATTTTTAAATATTTATTAATATATCATTTATATAAAGTGAGTATATATTATAAATAATGATTATATAAGTAATACATAATTATTAATTCTATATTAATTTAATTATATAATCATAGTACAAAAAATCCCACAAAAATAACTATAAATTGATAATAAAATTTATTATGTTATTTTTTTTATTATCATATATCTTTATAATTATAATATAGATTTGTATATTAATTCCCTTTTATAAACATTAAATCAAATAAACATTAAGACGAATTGAAATGGAGTTGAATAAACATGGATCACCACGAGAGACGTCCTTTTAATAAGTTTTATAAACATTCAAAAATATGTGCTTAATATTTTCCTCTACCTAATAATAATTATATTAGTGTTGTTAGTATGGTCCTAACTTATAATATAATATATATATTATATATAATCAAGTTCGATTCTGATTTAAAAAACGAGATCGTCATATATATATATAGTATATCATCAGTATATAGTATATAGTATATAAAATATACATAGTTATTATATATAATAAATATGTATGTTATATCTAATAATTATATATAATTTATTTTATTATTAATAAGCTTATATTTTATATATATATATCTATAATGATATATATATAGTTATTATTCAATATACTTAATTAAATATATATACTATTTATATAACTCTACTATACAATATTAATCATTATTATTGATCATCATTATTAATAATTTTATCTTAATTTTTTTCATTTTCAATAACCCAAAAATATAAAGATATATATTAATTAATAAATATATACTATACTATAGTATACTATATACTAATTTTATATAAATTACATATAAATACTATATTATATTCCTGTAATTAATTCCTGTTTTGTATTTTTATCTATATAATTAAACTTGAATTACAAATATTTCTTATAATTTATTCTTATGCCTTACTTACGAAAAAGTTAAATTATATAATAATAATAATATTCAATTATAATGAAATTATAACGAAATTATGGCTATGATGAAAAGAGGGATTTTCTTGTGCTATTCAAAAAATACAAGTATTATTATTATTTTATTATTATTATTATTATTATTATTATTATTATATTATTATTATTATTATTATTCATTATAATAATACATAGATAGATAATTTAATTAATTATTATTATTATTATTTTATTCTCTATTATATTAATTATTATCTATTATATTATTATTATTAATTATTATTATTATTATGTATTATTATTATTATTATTAGCTTATTACATTATCATATTATATTATTATTTTTTATTATTATTTTCTTCAAACTTCTGACTAAAAAAACGAATTTTCCTTATGCAAGAACGGTTATTACTATGCAGCATATACCTTTATGAATAGCGATTTTGACCAATCAAAGCAATTGTGTTTTTATGGAGGGACTGAATTGGTAGTGCTCAAGACCAGGCTTCAATACGATACCGTTGCTCAATATCTTCATGTCACGAATATGTACAGGGTAATATATAAATATATATCATTAAACCTAGTAAAGAATATATATATATAATATTATATAATATTAGTACTATATATATTATATATATATAGTATATATATATCATTATGATGTTAATATATATTATAGTCTTAATTAGTTATACTAGAGTATATAGAGAAGGCATAATAATCTATACTAAATAGTACCATAATATAGATAAATAAACATGTTTTATATACATAAAACCACAGTATTCAACAATTATAATTATATATAGATACATTTATTATCCTAAAAGTATTACGAAAATCAGACACAGTCAAGCGGATTATATACATAAAATGGCAATAACTTAAATGGCATGAAAGATAATGAAGTAGTAATTACTTTATTAATAACGTATTATGGCACTATCACTAATATACTTATGAATTTACATAAACTTGTATATTATATATAATATATTATATATATATTACCTTATTTGGCCGAGCACCGATTCATTAACGTCCACCGCTCCCGACCCGAGAATCGCGCAACAAGCACCGCACATTACCTGCCCCTGTGCACCGTCTACAGTTCGCATGTCACTACCGCAATTCAACACCCGCACCATCTCATTTGCTAATTGCGCCCGACGACGACCAGCCGTTACACCCTGCCGCTACCGAAGCGTGTAAACCAACACGAAACGTGACATCAGCACGCCAGGCAAAACCGAGAATCTCACAATGGTGCACCTCACAGTACATCAATATAGGTCTCACCTCAACTTATTTGCAGCGTCAATATCCACAATCTTCTTAAGCATTTGAGATAAGCTCTCCTCTTATCAACACATAACAAATAGCAATTACCAAGACAACACTTACCTCTTAAAAGAAACATAAAATATATGTAAAAAATAAGCATCCACCGATTATCGGAGAACTATAGGGATGGTCTCCATCCACCATTAAAAGGTCATTGAAGGACCTCCAACGAGTGATGGATGATTATGCCTTCACGAACATTGCCGCCTGGTTTTTGAAATGTAACGGACTCTCCTCTTTAATTATAAATTTTTGCAACCTTCTCGGTTTAATAAATCTAACTTATTTTACTTTGAAATCAAACCATCTCCATCCTCTACAATACTCATCACTCTGCTGTGGAGAAAAGGGGTGCACCTCACTGATCTTACCTTCAACTAACCTAAGATAACCCTTGTTTCAACTCTAATTGTTATCGTGCTAATTAGCCCACCGGGACACTGCCATTTAGGCATTACTGTCACTTTCAAATCAGAAACACATTGCAACTTAATTATCTTCACTCAAAATCGGTGAAAAACATATCGCTCCATAACCTAAATAAAATCCTTTTCTCAGTAGAATAACTAGTACAACAATCTTACTTGTTTTGTGCTCCTCAGTTTATTATTGTACAATTTCTTTCAAAAATATTAATTATTAGTATGCGTTCTGTCCTCTTGCCCTTGCTATTATTATTTCCCGTCAGCAGAAACTGCCGTGTTATCTTGCAACTAAAGCGAATTCTTTGCTGCAACACCTTTGAGCCTTGTTATTTCCCATCGTGAGACGACTTCCCAGTGCTATCCCAACTCATTCTCCATCTCCCTCCAACAATTTCATGCTAATATTGTCTTTTTTCTTGAATTTATAAGAAGAAAAAAAGTAAGAATACTAAAAGGTGTATACTGTGGAGAAAATAGAGGATAAATGAAACAGTTTGGAAGGAGGTGAATGCAGGAGAACATAAAGGAAACTAGAAACATATCTCTTGGTAATAGGTACCGTAAAGTTACTAATGCATTAAGAAAACTACTCTTGCCAGCATTTGGTTTCCCAATAATTGTTAAATTTAACCCAGATTTGAGCCTTTCACCTTTTCTCGAATCGTGTAAATGACTAAAAATTTCTTGCTTCAAAATATCCAGGTTTTGTCTCACACTCAGAGGTTACACTATTTGAAACATGTCCAACAAGATCTTCAGTACTAGCCTTGGCAGTTACATGCGCCATTTTACTTCTAATCTACGTGTTAACAGTCTTCTACTTCGTTATGCGAAAATGGTCAACACCCTCCAAACGCGTTCACTGATCCAGCCTTAACAAATCTATTTAAAGCCACTCAAACTCATTTCCCTCTCACTGAAGTCCTTATATAAGTCTATCACTAAGAGCGGGTGTTCCGCATCATGGTATCAATTATAGATTTTTCTCTCATTTTGATATACATTTTAAACGAAAAGACCCGATCGCATTTTGCAGTCATGAAAGATCGCCAATGCCTCGCGTTGGCCTCTCGTTTTTCAGTCTATGAAATAAGGAATCTCGCGTCGCCCGTAGAAGAGACAAAAAATGCTTCGTATAAATGTTAACTTCCTTATTATAAAAAGCAGACTCTTACGTTTGTAAATAATCTGCTGCTGTCACACTATTAATTACATAAATACTGAAAGAATGAGTATTATTTTTGTTATTGAACTATTCTATAATATATTATATATATAAAAGGGGTATATATATATATAGGTAGATATTTTTCGTAGGGTATATACACGTTAAGATATACGATGATGCTATCATATATATATAAAGTAGTAAGTACAGGGGATATTAGTATGGATAATAATAGAGGTACTATGGTTAGTACTGATAGATATATAAAGATTGGTAAGTATGTATAATAATAAATGACGGGTAATTTTTAGATTATAATAACTGTCAAAATATTCCTGAAGGTCAAGTGGATTATGAACTTTTTTACATTAAAAGACACGTTACATATATTGTATGTATGGTTAATAAATAGCTAATCTTATATTATATATATTAGTAATTATATATAATAGTGATATATGGTGATATTGGTATATATATTAGTATATATAAATTGTACTTGTCAACTTAGCCCATATTTATATATATATAAACAAAATATGCCAAAACTTATTAATATACAACTTGCTTCAAAATTATTTCATAACTATACTAGATATAATATAATATTATAGTTATAGTAATATATATATATGGATTTCAAGTATAATATATAAATCAATATTAATATTATAAGGTAGTGTTAGCCAGTTTGTCGTGTTAATCTTTTCCCTCATTTTCCTTTGTCTTCACAGAGAAGCGCTGTTAGCCTGAGCATTTGCCCGCAGGAAGATTGGAGGTAAGGTGCTTGTACAATGCAGTCGATGAATCGAATGAAGAAAACGAGCAGCTAGGGAAAGCGAAGAATCATGACACAGTCGAGAAACGAATAAAAAGGGCCCATGCCGGTCTATAAACTCGGGCCCAGCCTCTGTAAATCAGCGGATTAAATTAGTGCGAGTCAGGCTCGTCACAAGACATGATAAATTCTCCCCTAA
>JABUQX010087742.1:0-16930 GCA_015478945.1 Trachelipus rathkii
TTTAGGGGTATTGTGGCCTCTATTATATTCTGTCAAATAAAAAAAAATTAAAAGTGGTTATCAAATATTATAAATTTGTTTATGAAAAGATGTCTAATATCTATTTCTTAACGAGGTAACTCAATAAAGGTAAATCTAAAAATATTAGGGTTAAACTCCCTTTCTAGATGCCATTATTCATGAATAATAAGTTATTAACAATAATTTTCTCTCTATATTTTATATTTTTTCAAATCAATAACTACAACACTCTTATCTATATCAAATTGATTTTTTCAGTACCTTGTCCATTACGGATCATACAATAAAAATAGCATAACTCACTCTGATTTTTTTTCGCTCTTGAAGTCTCTCATTGTAGTTTTATTGACTGTGTTTTTTTTTTTCTCTTTTTTTTTTTTTGCATTTTTTTTTTTTTCACATTTTCCGCACTAAAAAATTTTATGAGCCAGCATTCCAGCAATGTATTCCTTTGTTTCGCTAGTAGCTATGTAGCGTATTTATGAGATTATGAGTACTAGAGGCCTATCATAAATATAACTCTATTTGCCATATTAATACACACTCACTCACTCACCAGATGCACCAGATGTATATATATCATCTATATATATATATATTATACTATAGAAATACAATGAAATTAATGTTTCTATAATTATAATATAATTACTATATAAATATATATATATATATATGATCATCCCTGTAAATAATATATAAGTAATATATAGTATTAAATATATATATAAAATAAATATATCTTTATAATAAATAGTATATATGTAATAATATAATTATATATAGCTATATATTATTATTATAGTTATGTATATTTATCCGTGAGCAATATTGGATGCAAAATAAATTCTGACCTTGGGTAACTCAAGTGAATTTTTACCAGTGACTTGACCTTTTTTATCGGCTGATCCCTTTTTTCTGACCTTAATAACCCGTTTGGTCTTCATGGGTCATTTTTTTGCCCCTACGGTATTTTTGGCAAACCCTATTTTTTTGCAACTCCCCAACTTTTATTTTGGGCACCTTAAATTTTTTGCGCAACTCGTTCACACAATTGTTCTGACGCCCTAAAAGTAAAGATACAAGAGAGAAGGAGCGCGATCAAAAGAACGGTTGAGTAGAGCAATAACCGAGTTGAACTTACATCCCTGGAGACGACACCTCTAAATTTTTCACGAACCTCATAGGCTCAATTTTTTGCCCACGGTTAAATTTTTTGGTCTTCGGATTTTAATCGCTTGAGCCCACTATTTATTGATGTCTTAACCTTGCTTTGAATTTTTCGAAAATCACGCCGCATCACCACTAGCAAGGTCTGCGAAACCCGACGTCGTTTCGGTCTTTCTCCGCGCCGCTATTTCCCAGCCCTGGATGTATTTCCATCAATACCACCTGGAACCGATAGTTCCATCCAGCACACGCTTGTGTCCCATCCCCTACCTGTGAGGATAATCCGCCGTCCCACCCCAGACCCCGTATCCCGCCACCATATCCTCGCACACACACAACACACACAACAACACACGCACAAACACACCTGAGGGACCCGAAAAGTTGGTCATGGAACCCACGATTTCTTCTCACCTTCTTACTACCTCAAACCTAATATCGTCTCACGTTCGAGTCTAATTCGGGCCATATTCAAAATATGAGTACTCGACCTCATACCCTCTAAATGGAAATCCCCTGAACACTTTTATAACCAAACGCCCGTCTGTCCTCGAAGCGTCTAACGAAATGTAGGGAGATAATAAATTTTATATTTTCCAAACACAATGACCCAAGTCCCCGCGGCCTTTCAACATAATATAATAATATTATAATTATAAATAATATAATAAATAATACACCTAATAATATATAATAATAATAATAATAATAACTATAATAAATAATATAATTATAAATATAATAAATATATATATATAAATATATAATATAATATATATAGATATATATAATATATAAAATATTATAATATATATATATATATAATATTAATATATAATATAATATATACTTTATTATTATATAATATATATTTATTATATATTATATTTACAACTAAACACGTCAATTATAATAAATTTTAAGCTATTATTATCACTTATATATATTTAGTATATTTATATATATATACTATATATATAGAGAGGACGAGCACGAGAGAGAGAGAAGTTTGCTGGCACTACCCGACATGATCGAAGCATTTTACACTTAGACCTATTTGAGATACCATATTATATATATATATATAATATATAATAATAACCTATATATATAGTATATAAATTATAATATATATATATATATATATTATTATTATATACTAGTATACGTTTCTACACTATATCACACATACTATATATATATACATAATATATAAGAGAGAGGAGAGAGAGAGAGAGAGAAGAAGAGAGAGGAGAAAGTAAGAGACAATTTTTGTATCGCCTATTGCCGAGGTCACTAAGCCAATTTCATCCGAGGCAGTACCTGTGGCATCAAATTTCTCCACGCGATTTTAATAGCTGAGGTGTGTTGAGTAAGGTTTTTTTTTATCTGGGGTTAAAATTATTTTTCAATTATTTTGCTTACGAATTTTTAAAAGTTTGTTGAGTGGTAAAGGTTTGAGTTTCATGATTATTTTTAAATTGTGAGTGTATTAATTATTTAATTAGTTTTTATTTTTTGGTATTTAAGGTTTCGGTCCAGCGAATCACTAATCCCCTGAAACTGTGGATTATATTTTATACTAACCTTCAGATTTATATAATCAATAAATCAATAGCCTCAATTTACCCATTCTACAAAGCACCACTAGATAGGTTTAGTAGAAACTGCAAACCACAATTTGAACTTAGTCGAAATATTAATTATATTAATATATATATTATATATTTATATATATATATTATATATATATAATATATTTATATTATTATATATATTACTATTATATATATATATTGATGTATAGGAATCATGAAAGAGAGGGAAGATTATATTTGATTTAAAGATGCCTAAGATATATTTTTAACTTTCCAACTACTGTTTCTTTACCAGCACAAAATCAATCTAAATTATACAACACATACAACGAATATTAACATCAATATAACTATATAATATTATATATTTCACATTTTATAATTTTATAATCACATTAGCTTACACAACACATACACACACACACTATACAAAAAAAAATATACAATACACATATATATAGTAATTTTATTATATATTATATTTATCCACATCACATCACACACACATATATACACACAATACACACCTACACTTACATTTACATTATACACTCGTAATAAACATCACTAAATAACGACCTTTTTATGGTCTTTCTCACAGGGGAACATAAATTTTGAGAATCCGTATAATTATTTCGGCTCATAACCTTTTTGTATTTCCTATGTGCAATTTTAGGTTTTCCTCAGTTTTTTGGCCGTTTATAAGTGGTTGTCCATGACTTTCTGGTACACCAAATTTGAATAAATCAGCTTTTTGATGACACTTATATTGATGATTCATCTTTTGATGAAGTCATCTTTTTCGCTTCAATCTTTGATAGTCAGAATTTATTGAATGGTCCCATTCCCTACAACCTACCATAGACCTAATATTGATAGTTCTAACCCTATGTTATTAAAAGGTATGAGTGAATAAGAAATGGTGTATATTTACAATTCTACTAGGACTGCTCCTAGTATATTTATGGCTTTTTTTTAGCCTATTACCTCTGAATCATGGAAAAAAGGCTTATTAATTGGTATATGTCTAACTCCCAATTGAACCTAATGTAATTGGAATTCCGAGATTGTGAGAGTATATTATAGTTTATCTAGCGATTGTTTTATTCCTTTCTAAACATTTTTCTAGCCGTTTCTAACCTACCAATCATAGAACAGAACTAATATTGATGTCCTTTCCCTATGATCATAAGTCTAACCACAGGGCTCATGCATGACCCTTTCCAGCACAAAGTCATTCGACATTCGTCACCCGCAGAGTTGCGTACCCGCCTGCGCGACATCGAGAGAAAAAATTTGAATAAATCAAAAATGTCAAACTATTTTTACATATAGATCTAAAATGATTTTTAAAAGTATTGAGGCTATATTGTGGTATGACTTCTTCCACATAGTGTTGAATATTTGCGATCCTATAAAGAAAAGGATAAAAAAAGCTTTTATGTAATTAGGTCCCTTGTTAATTATAAATTTTGTATAAAAAATTTGTATATAAAGAAAAATAAAAATTTCAGAGTTATTAAATATTATAAATTTTAATTTTACTACAAAAGGATTCAAATTTTTATTAAAACATATACTTTTACAAACCTAAAGCATAAATTTCAGTAAATCACTAAAGGTATTATCACATAAACAACCTAGGGATGGATCTTAGTTATCTTTTGTTTTTAACTCTTTAACTGTTTTAATCATGTTTTAACTTGTTTAAACACTCCATGTTTTACTGCTTTTAAAAATTATGTAATTTTTATTACTTTAGGGTCAACATATTTATTTAATATCATTTACATACCTTAAATGCAAGTAAATCTATGTATTAATTATAAAATAGATGTGGGACCTAACCTTAAAGGGGGTATTGTATTTGATTTTGTTTTACATTTTGGTAATTAACTACATTATCTCGAAATATGAAGCCATCTATGCCTTCTGTTTGTGTATATAATGTTTTTAATGCTTATAATGGACTTACTTTTGTAAAAATAAATAGAGATACGAGATGCAGTCTTTTGGTGTGTGTCATATGGAGGTGTGACCTCTAACACCTAAGGGGGTATTAGTATGTATATACTTTTTATGCTTTTATCTTGCTATTACTGCTTTAACTTGTTTTTTAACTTGTCTTTAAACTCATGTTTTTATACTGAGTTTTTTTATAATTATAATGCTTTACTGGTCTTAACTCAATTAATTTTATGAGAATTGTGACCTAACAACTTGTATAAACGTTACATAAAATTGTAATATTTTGTTATGTATATTAGCGGATTATATTATTTTATTTATTTATTTATATTATTTAATTTTATTAATTTATAATTATTTTATTTTATCAATTACCTTAGTGTTATTAACTTCCTCATCTAATTGTATTTTATTTAGAAACAACACATTCACTATGCAATTGATACAATTCATATACCTAATGACACTTATACATTTACACTTATACACCTTTACATTAACTATATACTCCATCACACACACACATCATTTATATTATTCACACCACACAACACACCAATGAGTTGCTTCCTCACTCAGCATTTACTTGCCACTCACATATTTTATTATTTTACAGATTTAACTAACGCTACACTCACTGTACACATATATTATAGATTTATTTAGAAAACATTTTATGTTTTTTAAACTTGTTTAGCAATTTATATTTACTCATTCAAATATATACTAAAAATTATTTTAATGTTATTAAAAGTTGTGATTTACAATCATCATTATTTTTAAACAAAGATTTTATTATTAACTGTTAAATACTTTTTTTAGTAATTTTAATATAACTTAAAGTTTTATAATAAATTTCCACTAAAATTATATTACATTTATTAAACACATTAAATTATTAATTCTTAAAGAATAAATCAGTAAGGTAGCCCTATCCCTCTACACCTGAAGCTTATAGCAAGTTTTGTTCTTTGACTAATTACTGAGCTTAATCATCTTAGCCATGTAATAGTATAAAAATAAAAATAGTAATACTTTACTAATACTGTATTTAATTAAAATATCCTAAGTATTCTATTTATAAAAATACAATTATTCACTTACATTTAATATTATTCGCTTGAAAATAAACAATAAATATTTTCAAATTTAAATATATAGACGATTTATTCTTTATAATATTTTAATTATAATTAGTTATTATCTATGTCTGTAACAACCCAATTCACGAGAAAACACAACAACCCCACTCCTTACAGATATGAAACTGATCTCTTGTAGGTAAATTTTAAATTAACATATTTAGGCCTAAATTTTAGTAGATTTTTTGGTAACTCCGGCGATTTAGTGCCTATCACATTGTCAAAATATTATTTCAAACTGACTTTTTTCTGTAAATGTGGTTGCAATAACTAACATTAGGCTAAATTTTAGAGCCTATAAATTTCGGAAAAAATCTTTGATAGAACTGGAGCTTATTTTTACCCAATAATCAAAAAGGTAATTCCCTTAGACAAAGAATCATTGATTATTATTAATATTTTTATTAAATATTATTAAAAACGAATCATGCTGATCGTGTGATTTTTATTAAGCTGGTAAAGAAAGATGTTTCCTTACTTGTGTTGGTCGATTAGTTTTCCGCTCTTAAGTATCATAACTAATCCACCAGGGATCAGCATGACCCACCCAATATTGCAGACATCCCCTATCTTATTCGCTGTGCGTTCCCGCGCGTTCCCCGCCGCCGCGTGCGCTCGTAGGCGCAAATATTCCCGCGGTTCCGCGCTCTGGATGTTGTGGGCCCAGAGTGGCGGTGCATTATTCGGGCTGTATATTTTTGAGGCGCGGGCCGCAGCAATGGCGTAATTTTTCCTATCAACACAGTATGACAGACAGAGTCACACACAGAGTATCAGACACAGTTTCAGTCACAACATCACCCACACATACACTAACATGTGACGTATAGCACACAGATGTTTGATTTATTTTCACTCAATCACACTTTTATATTAAGTATAATTAGTAGGAAACTGTTTTTTTTAAATTTTTTATTAATTCATACTTTAGTTATTTTCCTTCATGCTATTGTTATTATGGTATTTCCATAACCCAAGTCAACTTTTGTCAACAATCTGAGCTCATATAATAGAATGTTTCAATCACTGGATTCTATTTACCAATTCACACAGCAATCGTTACCTATAAGAATCATTTCTTCAACTTTTTAATTTTATTATATCTTGTGGTATTAATATCCTATTGTTTTAATTTGCCAACCCATCGTGAATACATGAAATAACTTCAGAGTTATCTTGTAATCTTTTTATTCTTACCGTATTCCTAATTTATTTGATACCCCTTGGGGCGTATTAGATCAATTTTGATGCGCTCTCACTTTGATGGCTCAGCTTTTGTGATTCAATTGTATCCTCAGTTGATCCTTCAACTTGGATCCTCAGACTTTATTGCTTTATGCCTCATGGACTTGTATAGAGAGATAGTGCACTAACTTTTTAGCTTCACGTGTGATGGCTCTGAACGTTAAAACTTAATTTTTTGTGTACTACTGTCAAGCTTTGTGGTTGGAATTCAAAATTACATATGGAGATAATTCTTTATGGAGTTTCTTATGGATGGCCCTATAGTTTTTGATGATGCGGTCCATGCTATTTGATGATTGTGATACTAGAGTATTACAAGGGTCATTGAGTGCTGTCGTTAGTGTATAAGTTGACGATACTTACATATGCTTTAGGTCCATCATAGACACAAATAATTTGTAGTCTGTATTCATCGCATCATCACTAGATCACCCTTTGATTCTAAAGGTATAGCCATAACACCTTAGTACACCCACATGAAACAATAAGTTTATATATAATAAGTTATTATATATTTAAATTAATTATATTTATATATTATATTAGTATGTGTAAATTAAGTTTAATATATTATATATATTATTAAATATATATTATATTATAATATATTAAGATTAATATGACTCTTACATTACAAACTTATAGGTGGAATGGTTAAAATTATAATAGTAATAATATATATATATAATAGTATATATATATATATTTCATTCATCATGAAATATTTCGCCTGCGGTGCCCGCGGCGGGGCGGAAACGCGGTGGGCTATTTAGCCTGCGGGCGCACGCGCGGGCTGGGGACGCGGGCGTGGACGCACCAAGCGGGTGCGGGTTGTGCTGCGCTTTGGAGTGCGGGGGGGCTCATCTGAGTCCGGTGGTTACTCTTATGAACTAGGGGACAAACTACTGTCGCGGTACCAATACAATAAGGAAAAACATTCCTTCTACTGCCTTAAAGCGATCTAACCGATCCAAGCTATGTTTCATTGAAATTATTTATCAAATCAATAAAACAATGATCTTGTCTATCTGGAATACTTTTTGACTCTGAAAGCTAATTGGAGTAAATTAGCCACGTCATACTCCTAAAAGGGCTTATCCAATTTAGGCCATATAATTTAGCCTAATTATGTTTATTTGTAACCAGCCCATTTTTAACAGAAAAAGTTCATGTTTGAAAATATATTTCTTTGAGTCTGATTTTAGGCTTAAATCGCCCCGGGTACAAAAAGGATTATGCCTAAATTTAGGCCTATTAAGTAGTTATTTTCAACACTAGTTTTAATATTGTTAATTTCAGATTGATTTTACAAGAGAGTAAGAAAGGGGGTCGTTTCCGTTATTGTGTAAGAGTGGCGGGTTGTTGTGCTTTTCCTTCGTTGATGGATCTGGTCCAATGTTTACATGAGGATACATAATAATGAATAATGAATAAATTAATGAGAAATCCCGATATGACTATAAATATTTTTCAAGATTAGAAATATTTTTTAGTTTTTCGAACATCCCAACCTGAAAGTTAGAATTCCCATTACTAATAATTTTGTATATTCTTTTTAAACTGATGAGAGGTAGACTTTAGGTTAAGTTGATCGTTAAATAGATGATATTCCAGCACTGTGTGATGGAATTTCTAGCTGTAAGAGAGATTAACTGTCAAGTTATTGTGTTTCTATTCGTCTTAATACCTTTATATTTGCTACAGGGGTAATAGTATGAGTGTGAAGAAAAAGTCGTGCAGAGTAGTTTTCATTGTTAAGAAGAATCTCAGTAACGGGTGGCCAGTTATGCTTGGTGTACGAAGGGATGCTGTGCCGTAGGCTGACCTTTACTATTGGTTTTTTAATGTGCTTCTTGAAGGTACGTAATGGAAGTATCTAGTTGTTGTGTTTAGATACAATGAGTTTTAGGATAAAGGTTTGTAAGTAAAAATGTAAAGGTGTTGATTATGTAGAGTGAATTGGTATATGTTGTAAGGGTGTAGTTACCCAAAGAATTTTTATTTTGAACCCTAAACAAATAAAGTAGAGGGGTAACAGAAGTTAATAATAATGAAATAAGTGTGTCGTATTGGTCTCTAAAGTATAGTAGTGATAGATTTGAGGAATTGTAAGTATTAATGACGACCAGGTAGCTTTTAAGGCTAGAGATGCATTATAGGAAATTGCTATATTTTAGGTTGACTTATTGTGGTAGATGGAGTCAGATATGTAAATTATTGTGTTTAAATTGAAGAACACACTTGAAACCGATATGTCATTAGTTCAATTATCCTTTTCATTAGCTTTTAATGAAAAATGGTTGACATTTGTGCTTGTCCAGTGAAAGTTAAACTCTTGTGTGTGAGTGTAAGTTTTTAACTCTGTTGTGTTTGTGTTGTGTGTTGTTGTATGTAGAGTTGTGTATATCAAGCTGTTGTAAGTCTTTTGTGAAGTATAGTGTCAGTTATGTGGTAATGTATGTGTTATATAGTGCCAAAGTGAATGTGTTTAATAATATATACAAATAATGAAAGTAATTATAACAACTAATTAATCGAACTAAAAAAAATAATAAAAATAATAAATATAGATTAAAAGTAAAAAATAAGTAAATAATAATAACAAAATTATAAAATAAATAATAAAATAAAACAAATGAATAAAGCAGACGCCCGCCACTGAGAGAGTGAGCACTAGTAATAACTTTGGATTAGGTGT
This sequence comes from Trachelipus rathkii, assembly GCA_015478945.1. Lineage (NCBI taxonomy): Eukaryota > Metazoa > Arthropoda > Malacostraca > Isopoda > Trachelipodidae > Trachelipus > Trachelipus rathkii. The sequence goes on from JABUQX010087742.1 coordinate 9,843, forward strand.
TGTGTGGAGATGTGATATATAAGTCAGTTTAATGAAGTATATATTAAGTTAAATAGAAATCCATGGATTATAAGCATTCGATAATACTATACAAACACGTTGTAAAAGAGAGGATAAGCGAGTTAAACAAAAAGTCAATGTGTAGTACTGTTTACAAGGTTGACCGGTCACACAACATACTTACACCATACCTCCAACCGTAACGAGATATAGTTCCCGTTTGGATTTAGTATGCAGTCATTCGGTGCTGGCGTGTTTGGACTGTTATTAGTCACTTACCTCCATTATTGATTTACATTAGATGTTTTTAAGCTTTCCATAACGAGCCTATTGGGTACTGAATCGTAAAATGTTTCTAAATATTGATAGTGAGCTACCTCAAGGTGTAAATTCCGATTGTATATTGGGTGTGAGTGGTAATGGGTTGACTAGAAGTTTGCTAGATGTTCAGGTTTAATACATTTAAGTGAGTAAATTTTAGCGAGTCTTAGTTTATACTAGTCGCGTAAGTCCTGTAACACTAACGATAGTATACATCGTTCTCGTTGCACCAAGTGAGTGAGGGCACTATAAACGGCGTTAGAGGGAGAGAGGTGTATTGTACAATATTTGTGAAAGCATAACTTTTTAATTAAGTTTACACTCGGGAGGCTAGCAGCCTGTTGTAGCTGGTATATGGTCCCTACTTATATAGTTGCGTTAACGTTTTGTTACATGATTAAATCGCAGGGTACGTCGTCAAGAAATATGCCTACAACTATTGTAAATTTTGATTAAGTTTAATGAAATATGTGATTGTAAAGGATAATTTTTATCTTATTAAGTTAAATTAGCAGTAAATGAATGGGTGAAGCATTGAGTTAGTACAAATTGAGTGACTATATAATATCACATGGGTGAGGGTGATGAGCGGAGGTATCGTCTGGGGGATTTAAAACAGTAATAGCATAAGAACAATAGTATTAATAATCCACTCATACTAGGTGTTATATGTATACCTTTATTGATTCTACTGATTGGTTGCTGTTAAAGAGTTTTGTCAGTTATAAAATTTTTTTACTATGTTTAGTACATATGTGAATACAGAGGAATGTCATTCCGTCTTTCAATACACTTTTCCTTATATAACAGGCACTCTGGGTTTTTTTTCTTCTTAATAATACATTTTATAAAAAACAAATAGCTGACATCAAAATTATTAGGAAAGTATAAAAGCGTGCCCTGTAATGAGGTAATAGTGTTTTATGGGATGCGCTGAAAATGGTTTTAAAATAAGAAATTTTAAGTTATGAAATAAAAAGCCGATGAACCCTTTATTTATATATTTTGAATAGAATTTTTGAATATGTACAATTTTATATATCATATTTTTCGTTCGCCCGGCGCGGGGTCCTGGCGAGTGTGTGACTTGTGCGGGAGGGCTCCTGCCTGACCTGGTGTTACTTATTGAACAGTAAAGACATAAATTTTGGGTTTCTATTGATTGGTGGTAGAGAAAGACGGCTAGAAAATGTTAAAATGGAATCTCAGAACTTAAAATACATCACTCGAATCCACTCATATATCTTTATAACATTGGGATTGTTAAGTCTTCGAATTTGAGTAATTTAATTCTTATGACAGGGTATGCTAAGAAAAGCATACTCAATTACTACGGACAAATCCTAATGCATATACTTGTAATTTATACACCAATCCTATTCGTCATATCTTATAACATATGTATTACATCAGATTATAGGTCTATCATTAGGACGGGGATTCCAATTATATAATCTAGCTATCAAAGAAAGTGCGAAAAAGACTAAACTTCATCAGAATATAGAATCATCAATCAGAGTGCAGTCTAAAGCCGGTATTTCATCGAAAAGAATGAAACACATCAACCCTAACCGACATAAAATCTACAAGTCTATAAAAGCTTCAAGACAAATTTTAGCACCCTTGGATATTACGAAAAAGTTGACAGCAAACAAAGTCCGGAATGTCTCAAATTGATCCCCTGGAAGATCAAGGGTGTAGTATAGGGTGATTTGGTACGGTGTATTACATGTACAATGTTAATGTTGTGATGTGTGATGTGTGTGTGTGTGTGCTGGTTGGTTGTGTGTGTGTGTTGTGTGTGGTGTTTGATGTGTGTCTTGTGTCCGTGTTTGTATGTGTGGGTTTTGTGTGTGTTGTGTTGTGTGTGTGTGAGTGTTGTCACAATTTTATTATTAATATACTAAGTTCTATATTTTAAATTATATATATATGAATACGTGTATTAAAATTAATCATGATATTAATATAATATTATATTATATGATTTATATATATATATTAATATATATTATTATAATAATAATATATAGTATTAATTTATATAATATTATTACTTATATTTATTTTTTATATATTTTAATAATATTATAAATAAAATAAATATATATATATATATAAGTATGATATATATAATATATTATATATATAAATAATATATTTTATATTATTATTATTGACTAAGTCAATGGTTTCAGTTACACTATCTAGTGTCTTGGTTAATGATAGATTAGGTAAAAACGTGTATACTGACGAAACCTACTAGTCTACAAAAATAAATTTATTATTTTTTTTTTTTTCACTAACAATGTTTAATACAACTTTAATTATTAATATCGATTAAATATTAAAATTCAAACATATTAAAAAATTAATTCAACCGTCGTGAGAATAAGATTGGATGAAGGGATACGATTAATAAATGCCAATCCACTCACATGAAGATCCATACTCTTTCTCTCGTTATTCTCTCTATATATAAGTATATAATATATATAATATATAATATATAATTATAAATATATTTATATATTATATATAATAATATATAATATATATATTATTAATATAAATATATAATATATGTATTCAACTAGTTGAAAAGGTAAATGCTGAAATGGGACAAACGAAACTCTCCCTCCTCATTCTTCTATATATAGTATTATAATAACTATAATAATATTATATATAATAATATATATAATTATATAAGATAATTATATAATAAGATACATTATATTTTAATTATAATATTCACTGATAGTATATATATTATAATATATATATATATATTATATATTAATATCATATATCCATATATATATTATTATTGATATTATTATTATTATTAATTATTTATATTCATTGAGATTATTATTATTATATTATATATTATTATTATTATTATTATATTATATATTTATTATTATTAATTATATAAATTTTATTGATTTGAGGACTTTTTCAAAGATTTTGGAAATTAATTATATTTCTAATATAAGTAGCGCTGGACGGGTGGTTAAAAGGTCAGGGGTTTTGCCCTTAGAGGTAGATGTCTAAGTTCAATTTTGAATATGCCCGAATGATCGAAGCGGATGAAGACGATAGGCTGAAGTAGTAAGAGGTGAAAAATCGTGAGTCATGAGCAGAGTGGCTAGGTGGTTTTGGTTGCATGTGTGTGTTGTGTTGGGTGGCTAGATGGGTGCGGACGGGGTCTGGTGGGACTAGGCACAGAAGGGTGGGAAGACATTACACAAGGCTGGGGATGCATACTACGGCTTATCAGATGGTGGAACCAAGGAAAAACTGATCCGGAGATACGGCGTGTACCGAGTAGTAAAGCTCGGGAATGGGTCAATCGGGAGAGGTACATCGCAAAGTATCGCCATTTGGGTGGGTTATCGTCAGCGGGTATCTGGTACGGGTTAAATATGGCCGACTAACTCTGCCGACTAGCGTTCTTTACTTTTGGGTGAAAAATTATGAGCAAGACTGTTTATGTGATTCGAGTAAATAAATATGAGCCCTTGAATTATTTCAACATTGGCAAAATTCTTTAAGATAACAGCCTGAAAACATACACAGGAGAATGTCAATAATGCCTGACGGGTGAAACCCACTTCATTAGAATAGATCATGTCTAATAAGAAAAAAAATATGGAGGCTATACGACGCCCATGAAAGGAGATGACAGTACCAATAGAACTACGCACCATAGACAAAAAAGATCGCACAAGATGAGGGCGATAAAAAGAGAGAAGCCAGACCTTTATCACACCGCTGGCAACAGAAAAGATAGTAGAACTGATAATAATGTGCGAGGCAAAATGTTTACGTTATCGACTTCCTTTACTTCAAAGAAAGTATTAGGGGGTCACAAGTATGTGTTTGAACTAAAGCGATTCACAATAATACGTTTACACAGAACCCGCAACGTTACTATTTGTGGTGTTCGCGTGTAGAATAGCTACTTCAAAGTTGTGCTGTCATCTTTTTACATTCATGTAATAATTCGTCAGACAAACTTTCTAACTACAGAAGAGTCCTCTGAGTCAGTTATTGTTTGCCTACTGTAAATTCTAGCACATATAGTTTAAGAAAGATTACTGTGACTACTTATGAACTAAAATGAATTAAATAGCGATGTCTGTATAATAAAATCTTATATGCCACTCGTCACCACAAAAAATTTTATAACCACAATTATCTCAATGGCCTTGCATGCTGAGTCTGTTTTCTACTTTATTAAATATTATATATACATTACAAAAGTAGTGACATGATATGATCACCCCCAATAAAATCCTATTTTCACCATGGCACGAATATGTTTTCTGTCCATCTTGCAAATCTGAAAATTGAAACAGGTACACACGCTAGTAAAGGAATACAAACTGGCGATGACTTTAAGCCACTCACACAAAGTAAACTTACACCAATTGGAAATCTCCGCGTAACGTAGAAGATAAAGACAACTCAGCGCTTCTGAAATCTCTCAGACATACTACGTATAGGATGTATAGAAGATACTAATTATACTGATAGGATGAGCCAGCAAAAGAGTAGGAGAGAATGTGGCGAGAAATTAATCAGCAGCACACTCAAGCAAAGATAATTTTATGTCCCAAAAAGGTCAGGTAAATTCGGTGTGAAAATTGTTTGAGAATTAAAAACAAAGAAGGTTACCATTGAAACTTTTATTTTATTTTTCACTTACTAAAGAACTAATTAAAAAAATGGGAAAATAAAAATATGAAATAATAAAAATTCTTAAATATTATACTTTTCTTTCAAGATGAAAGAAATTAGCTGTCTTAAAATTTTATTTTGTATATAAATATTCTATATGCCTTTATAAAGATTTATATGTTGTTTTCTTTTCTCATTTCAGAATCGATTGTGTATTTTCAAAAAGTGGTTTGCTTCATAGCCTTTGTTGATCATAGTCTTCCACATCGAGAATCTTACTAAATTATCTTTATTAGGGACGGAAGGTTCTCTACAAGTGGAATAAGAATAATGCCTCACAAACCAATAATAAATTATTTCCAATCTAAAATATCACTTTGGCGACCGTGCCAGGATTTAAGTATTGCAATTATATTAAATTTATTTTTGACTTTGTTCGTTCAAACTAATGTTTTAGTCTATGGCAAATGTATGTAAAAGTGTGTGTTGTATATACTACGTGATAATATAGAACGTATTTTTAACTATGATATTAATACAATCAATAGATTACAAATGTAGAGTTTAATATTCATTCACATTATTATTATTATTATTATTATTATTATTATTATTATTATTATTATGTAATAAAGATTTGTGACAAACTAAAAGCATTTCAAATTTCAAGTTAATGAAAGTTTCCTATAGATATTATTATTAGCAATAGCATTATTATTATATTATTATTTGTTTGCTACCTAAACTCTAATCTGCCTAAGCTAACAAATACAGGAAGAAATTAAAAAAGCTACTTACTTTGAATGCTCTCAACAAAAATGTATCCTTTATATACTGATGCGACAACAGTTAAATCATGGTAACATAGATATAGGTATATAGATACATAGTCTGAAATAATATAAATAATGAATCTTCAAAATAAAAATAAAAAATGATGCAAAAAAAAAAATTGAAAACTTATACAAATATATTATAACATATATATTATATATATATAATATAATAATATTATATAGATACATATTATTGAAATAAATATAAATAATGAATCTTCAAAATAAAAATAAAAAATGATATAAAAAAAAAAAATTGTAAATAGGCTGCTTCAGTTTAGCTGTGCACGGATTTATTTCTGATAACCTACCTATAACTTTTGTCCCCAGCCCCATAGAGCAAATAAATAATCCCTTACTTTAATATTATAAGATTTCTATACTACCTTAATTTGACTGCCATTCTTCTTTCTCCACCTCTAACTTATTCCCATAAATATCCATAATACACCAGGAAGGCTAGATTCCACTTTACGAATTCACTCTCTTAGTTGTTCCACCTTCATATCAATTACTTTCACGGTCTGTATATTTTATCAAAGACAATTTTATAATAACACTGAGAAAAATTATTTGTATAATACAACACCTAGAGCAAAAAGAAAAAAAAATATTTAAAAAAAATGTTATGCAAACAAGCATTCATCCAAACAACTTGAAAAGAAAGAAGACCCTCAATTATTATTATTATTATTATTATTATTATTATTATTATTATTTTTATTATTATTATATTTATATATTATTTTATGCATTACTTATTATTATTGTTGTGCTGTTGTTGTTATTATATTATATTATTTAATTATTCATTATTATTATTATTATTATTATTATTATTATTATGATTATTATTCATATTCATTATATATGTTCAAATATTTTAGCTTACTGTCCATCGTTGTGTCCATGGAAGAGTTGAAAAGGAGTGAATAGGATGACTCAGAATAATGCAAGGAACGACGATGCGTTTGGCCCTCAACCAGATCGAGTTGGACGTCAGAAACTTGAGGTATTGTTTCGGGAGATGAGCATATTTTTCTGTTTACAACACAAAAAATTGGTTCCCTGTTGATGTTAACAATTCCAGTAAGCATTATTTTTCAGTCTACATTGTAATTATAATGTTAACCGAGTTTGTAAAATTGTGAAAGGATGAAAATTTGCAGAAGTTATTTCTCTATTAGGTGAATTTTCAAACACCCCTAAGATTTGTAATGTAATTTAACATATCTTCAAATT
>JABUQX010087743.1:0-5000 GCA_015478945.1 Trachelipus rathkii
TAGATGAGACTTACCTTACTCTTCACCTTCCTAATTTTCATTATTTTATTTCCTAAATCCTCGCATCTTCTCTAGCTTTAGAGCATACTCTTGATGTTGTTATCTTCTTTTATTAAGTATAGAACGGCCTCCTCAAAGTGGGTACCCATTTATAAAACTCATTTCAGGGAGTTGAGTATTTATGTAAGAAACTACTAGCAAATTCGAGAATTTAATTGTACATTATAACATTTATATATAAAGTGTAACTCCCGCTATTATATACAGAGACATCAATTATGTAGCTCTAGCCATAGTAATAATTTCCAGTATGGACTTCAGCATCTTAGTCATGCCGAGGCTTATTCCGGTTATCATGCGCTCCGCATTTAATTTAGAAACTCAATTAACTTATACTATATTCATTTCTCCATCTTCATATGTATAGAACTCAATATAATTTACATACCAATTATTCAATACGCCCTTACAAATAAAGTATATATTTTACATTTCACAGGTATTTTAGGAGGCTTACAAGACCCCCTCGCCCTCCTTGGACGTGGCGGGCACCGTTAAAGTCACAGAGCTAAGGAAGGGGTTTACACCAAATTTTTGAAAAGCAGATACCTTATAGTCACTAAACTCCCGGCATTATTACACTATCATTAAAATATATGGAGGGAGGTAGAAAGTAAAAAGTAAGTGAGTATTATGTTAGACTTGTTTACTTATATATATAAATACTTTATACCTTCTATAATTATAAGACTCAAAAATTGATCAACCTATATGTTAATACACTACTAATTATAATTGATTTAATACTAACACTGAGAAATTAGGATTATTGCAAGACTATTAAACAAGAGATAATTTCAAGCGTAAAATCGAAAACAGATAGGTGGGTGTTAGAAAGGTTCATAGTTACAATTAAATTATACCAAGGTTATGCTTCGTACAATATTTGTAAATACCAAGTTCAGTATTACCGGCTGTCTCTGAACCACACCTCAACAGCCATTTTCTTATCTTACTATATGCGGAAAACATAAAGGCTGTAGTGTGAGGCCCAATATACCATCTCAAGAACCCATATATATATGATGCTATAAAGTGATATCATAATCTAAACGACATATAGGAAGTTACTCCAGTCACAATTAGTCGGATTAAGCCATATGACTTGGATTTTGTCCCGGTTCTATAATCAGCTCAGGAACGTTATTATATAGTATTATATATATAATACTATGCATACGCCTGCGCCGAGAACCTCAGAAACTACCCTATTTTTAGGTATATATACAACCTGAGAAAAGCGTTACAAAATAGATAATAGGAAATAACATCCGTTATCTAATATATACTAAGCAAAAGGCTATAAAAAGCGCCAAAAACATCACGCCTAGTTGGCAAATATCTGGTTACAATACTTGATATAATATAGGGTAATATATTATTATATTGGGACCTCCAAAACGTATCTAGGACATACGCACCTCTGCACATACACAGATTGGTGGCGTGACGATGCATACCCGGGAACTGAGGCACCCGCGACGCCCTGGTGGTCGACTCGGGAGGTGTGCGTTTTGAAGAGACATGCGGACCAAGTAGTACAAGTACGAGCCGCGGGATGCTAGGAAGATCTTTGAGAGAGGGAGCGGGTAAGAGGGGAAAGCGACCTCAGTTAGAAGAAGTTTGGCAAACTGGTCGCATAAGGGGCGCGGAGCTGTATATTATGTAATGGGACCTTGCCTTAAGCACTTGTGCTATAAAACCACATTCTGAAGAGGGGGGTAAAGAGAGAGAGCGAGATAATATACTATCACATCAATATAAGAGAGTTTTCTTTATAAGAAATCGATACTAAAGTGTAATAAAGGTCCAAAAACAGTAGGTATAAATATATTAAGTTAAAGTACCTGATGTCCTTATATCCAATGTCAATATACACTTTATATAAAACTAGTTATGTCACATTCACATTACATTCTCTTATTATATGTTTTTTTATACAACATTGGATATTATAAAATTATTTCTATTATATTTATTATATAATCACTATAACAATACACTCACCAAATTAACTGGGTTGCATTTTTGGGCGTATGATACGTAGTGAGATTAATGGCATTTCAAATTAATATTTCTAAATGATATTTTCGTTTGCGATTCCCAAAACATGAGAATTTTGTGGATCAACTATTCGTAAAGTAAAGAAATTAAAACTCGCATTTTTTCAAAGGTATCTTATACTAATATATATATTATATAATATATATATATATATTATATATATATATTATATAATTTATATATAAACAATAAAGCGTTTCAGAAGTGAAAATACATTAACTTGTCATAAAAATACATAAATGACTAAAAGTACATATTGGCAACTTACAGCAAGAGAGTTGATTATATTTATTATTTTTATTTTACTAAATATGAATTAAATAATCGAATATATATATATATAAATATAATATATATTTATATATATATATATATTATATATATATATATATATAATATATAATATATATTAATATATAGTATATATATAATATATATATATATAATATATATATTAAATATATAATAATATATCTCATCGTAGATGAAAGTAAAAAAACATTATAAATATATTAATATTATAATATATAGATATATTATATATTAATATATATATAATATAATATTAAATTAATATATTATATATATTAATTATACGTATATTAATACTATTATCGAATTACAGAATTGATTGAGCCAGAAGCGTCAAGTAAAAAACTCATAGAAATATAATGATACCCTCACAAACTTTAAGTACTCAGTAGAATGCCAGACTGAGAGCTTTAATTACTATTTCGTAAAAATTTGGCTCTTTTTTAATAATCATTAGCCTTAAACTTGTGTTAGTTTATATAAGGTAAATATACCTTTTCCTAGTGTGTTATGGTATTAATGTATAGGTTATATCATTCCGGGGTTGGTGTGTTGAAAAGCTTGTGGGTATTTGATGTAGCCAGCTATTTAGGTAGTTTTTCCCAAAATCTTCAAGATTAAACATTACAAAGTGAGAAATCGAGGTTGTAGAACGAATTCAATTTTTGCTAATAATTCCGAATTAGGACTGAATATTTCCATATCCAAATGATAATAATTTGCATTCATATCTGGGTTGCATCGATTTGAGTGTCCATATAAGTAAGATATCATCTTGTCTATACATTCTGAACGCTGAGAGAAAAACGCGTACATTACTGCTCCGACTCATACTACACCAAATTCTGAGTTAGAGGACAATATATATACACACAACGAATGGGGTATTATGATGAACTCAAAACAGCACGATACTATATTGATTTCTTCAAAAGATGACAAATATAGAGCCAGGAAAGTACTGAAAACAAATAGCCGAGACGAGCTTATCAAGTAAAGAATTCTATGTTTTGGCGTATTATTACGTATATAAAAAAGTTCAGTCTAATATTGATATGAAATGGTTACTTCTTGACTTTAACTAATTTAAGTGTCTTTGTTGATTGACTTAAAGTATAAATGTGGCCAAGCCTCAATAATATATATTAAAGTGAGTAAGAAATTCACTATACTTTTATATAAGTAACTGACCAGCTTAGATGAAGGTAATATACTTGATACTTATGATAGATAATTTATTTACACATAATTAGTAGCAATTAGTATAAGCAATGTATTGATACTTTTATATAAACTAGTTTATATATATTAAATATATACCGTAGATATTGAGCACAATAGTTATCGTTTCGGAAGAAGGATCGATTATATATATATTTTAATATATATAATATATATATATATAATAACATTTATATATATATATATATATTATTATGGGTATATAATATAGTATTGTAGCTTGGGGGGTTGGGGTCCACTATCCACCTATTTTATCCCTAACAAATCGGCTCATGTATGCTCGGATTTCTGGTTTATGTTTGCTTATACTACCCCCGGTCTTGGAAACCAAGGGACATTGATGATTATATATATATATGATATATATAATATATATAATATATATATATATATATAATAATATATATAATATATATAATTATATATATATAATATAAATATATATATATATTATATATATATATATATAATATATACTATAATAATAATATATATATAATTATAATACTATATATATATATATATATATATATATATATAATTATATAAATATATATATAATTATATTATATATATATATTATAATAATATATATTATATATTATATATATATATAATATATATATTAGGGATGGCCCAAAAAATATTGATATATCGAAATATCGATATTTTTGGCTCGATATATTTCGATATTTTTCGGGCATATGACTATACGGCATTTTTCGATATTCTCGATTTTTTTTTTCTTAATATCGACATCCGATATTCTTTTTCAAAAAAATTTTTTAAAGGCGGAAAAAATAAAATCTTATCCCCCTCTCCCGAAACCCTGAAGTGATGAAACTCTCCTTTTCCCATATTTCGTTTTCGTGCGTCCCCCATGTCGTGTATAAAATAAATCGAAAAATTAGGGTGTTAGATTTTTCGTCTTTCGGGAACCAAAAATAGGAAGGGGGGATCGACAGCACATACGACATAGTCAAATTGTCTTCTGAGTATTCACTAATCCACTATTCAGTATTCATGCAAGACTTTTTGTTTATGGCCATTCCCAAAAACCCTCGAAAAAAGATCCCATCCCGCTGATCCTATTTACGTTGTAGCTCTGTAGAGTGTTTCAGTTCAGTGTGGCGAAGAATAATCCTTGCAGAAATTTGAACATACCGGAACAGGAACTCCTGTGAGCTGGTTTTAAAGTTAACATACCGAGTACCGACTATTTTAATCATCTACTGGCGATACGATTGTTCGCCTAAATATGTAATTAACTAAATAAAGATTTTATAATGGCCATTACTAAAAGTTAGTATTTGGGGGTAACA
>JABUQX010087743.1:7500-12500 GCA_015478945.1 Trachelipus rathkii
ATTTGTGATGTCCAGATTGCCTCTGGAACGATAGTTAGCAGGACACTCTAGGGGGAAGTGAGACACAGTTTCCGGGGCCTGGTGGCATCTTGAACAGATATTTGATGTGGTCTGATTAAGGTTAAACCTACAGTTGTAGCATTGCCGGATTGGGTGGTGGCCACTTGTTAATTTGGCCAAAAAATTATTGGATTGTTACAATCAGAAAGTCGAATTCGGATGCAATTTCTGGTGGATGTTCACTTAGTATATTGTTTAGTTGTCGGTTTCTTAAATAATTTTCAGTTAAGTGTGTATTTATTTGTTTGAAATAATAATTATAATTGTTGTATTCATGTGGGATTTTGTTTGTATAATAAGGTTGGGGAAGAAGGAGGTTGTTTTAACCTGTAGTTCGTAAGGTTGGAAAGTGCAGTATGGCATGGGTGTTTAGATGTTTGTGTTTTATAATTGAACTGTGAGCCTATCATTTCTAAATGTTGTTGTGGAGTTGTAGTTGTGCATCCTGGTATAATTCTGAGTGCCTTGTTTTGGGTGGTTTGAAGTTTTTTCATGGGTGCCAGATAGGTGACGTGTAATTTAGTGTTGAACGGATGTATTGTTTGTAGGTGGTGATGGATATCTGTTTATTATTATTATTATTAATGTTAGTGACAGCATGGTTTTTATTCAGTATATTATATTTATATTATTATTATTATTACTTATTATATTATTATTATTATTATTATTATTATTTATTATTAATTATAATTAATATTATTATTATTATTTTATTATATTATTATTAATTATTATTATTATTATTATTATTATTAATTTTATTTAATAGTAGTAGTAAAGTAGTAGTAGTAGTAAGTATAGTAGTAGTAGTATAGTAAGTAGTAAGTGAGTAGTATAGTAGGTAGTTGTGGTGTGGTGGTAGTGGTTTATAATTACTAAGGTTATTTATTATTATTATATATTATTATTATTATATTTATTACTTATTATTATTAATTATTCATTATTATTATTATTAATTAATATTATTAATGTATTATAACTTATTATATTATTATTATTATTATTATTATTTTATTATATATATTATTTTTTTTAATTATTATTATTATTATGTATTATATTATTATTATTATTATTATTAGATATGTATATATTAATTAATTATATATTATTATTATTATTATTATTATTATTTTTATTAATCAATTTATTAATTATCATTATTATATTATGATTATGTATTATTATTATTAATTATATTATTATTATTAATTATTATTATCTATTTATTATTATTATTATTAATTATTATCTATATAGTTATTATTATTATTATTATTATGTATTATTATTATTAATTATTATTATTATTAATATTATTATTTTTATTATAATGTGTTGTTTTTGTTGTGTGTTGTTGTGTTGTTGTTGTTTGTGTTGTTGTTGTTGTTGTTGTTGTTAGTATAGTAGTAGTAGTAGTAAAGTAGTAGGGTAGTAGTAGTGGTGGTGGTAGTGGTGTTATTATTAAATTTCGTTCGTACAGATACTACTGTTCACTACTGTTTATGATTGAGACATCGTTATCTATACAATTATCATTGATTTACTTATTAGGATACGAACATAGCATTGTGTTCGGTTTCATTGTATTTGTAATGACTGTATGAACTGTTACTTAGTAATATACATTTGTTTTAACTATTATAACTTTTATTTTTAATAAAAATTATATTATTATTATTATTATGTATTAATTATTATGTATTAATTATTATTATATTTATATAATAATATTATTATATTATTATATTATTATTATTTATTATTATTATTAATTATTATTGGTATTATTATTGGATTATTATTATTATTATTATATTATTATTATATTATATTTATTATTTTATTATTATATTATTATTATTATTATTATATTAATTATTATATCATTATCATTATTATTAATTATAATTATTATTATTTAATATTATGTATATTATTATTATTATTATTATATTATTATAGTATTATTAATGGTATTATATATTATTTTTTATTATTGTTATTATTGTTATAGTTTTAATTATTTTTAGACATTATTATTAAATGATTTCGGGTTTCAAAGGACACAGCACTGTGTTGCATTTAACCCACTTCACATACTAGGGAAATTAATTTTGAATTTTTTATAATTTTGATGTATGAAATTGTGAATGCTTTCTATAATTGTAATACGATAAAAATGTATGTCATCTTTATTATTTAATGACTAAATTGTAATGTTTTTCCATGTATTAATAAATTTTTTGAATTGAATTATTTTATCTATTATTATTATTATTATTATATTATTATTTATTATTTATTATTCATTATTATTTAATATATATATTATTATTATTATTTATTAATTATTAATTCAAATTCATGGTGATTATTATATTGTTATTATTGACAATGTCATTAATTCTTTATTATTTATTATAATGAATTACTATTATTATTATATTATGATTATTATTATAATTTTTAAAATATTATTCTTTACTATTATTTATATTATTATTATTATTATTATTTATTTTTTGTATTATTACAGTTATTTTTCAAATCATTACACATATTTACAAAAATTAACTTCATTTCTGTATCGGTTAGCGAAACAAACCTTTTTTTTTTAATGATTTTTTAGTTGCTGATTCTGAATATACTTATAGTTTTTTCTGCGGGACCCCACAGATTTTGAGCCATATTGGCCCATTTATTAAATTTAGCTTTTTTATTTTATTTATTAACAAATATTCTTCTAGTTGAATGCAAACAAAAGTTACGTCCTCAACCTTTTCTAAATCCATAATGTTGTTCAATAAGTAACATTCAATGAAAAACATTTGTATATATACATTTATTGTAAACAGATACACTTTTTACAAGTTATTTTTACAATATTACAATTATCTTACTGGTTTTGCGCAGAAATTGAATCAAAATTTTAATGGAACCTTTTTTGCTGAGTAGCATTCAATAACAACATTTGTATAATATACATTTATTATCCAACATTGGAATATACAAAAGTTAATTTTTACAATTTTACAATTTTTTATGATTTTTTAAATTTTTACATATTTTGTAAACGCACAGCTCTTGATTTACGTTTGTAAATGTCCTGCAGTGATTCCCTAATGAGTCCCCAACAGTAGTCGGCCAGCATAGTCGGATTCCATCTACCTTGATATCTCTTCTCCATCTTCGCTATGTCTTGATGAAACCTCTCCCCGTGTTCATCGCTGACGGCGCCTAAATTTGCAGGGAAGAAGTCGAGGTGAGAGTGAAGAAAGTGGATTTTAAGGGACATGTTACAGGCTTGAGCTTTGTATGCTGACAGTAAAGTGTCAACCATGGTCTTGTAATGTGGGCTTCTGTAAGACCCAAGAAAGTTTTTGACTACATCTTGGAATGCAGACCAGGCAGCTAATTCTGTTCTGTTGAGACATTCAGCAAATTTTTCATCTTTCAGCAGATCTCGAATTTGAGGACCAGCAACAATCCCTTCCTTAATTTTAGAATCACTAATTCGAGGGAATTTCTGCACAATGTATTTGAATCCTTTGCCTTCTTTGTCCATACTTTTAATAAAATTCTTGATAAGTCCAAGTTTTATGTGAAGAGGAGGTAAAAGTACATCCTTAGGATCAACTAGCTGTTTGCTTTTAATATTTTTTCCCCCGGTGATGAAATGTTCACGAGGTGGCCAAACCTTTCTTATGTAATGTTCATCCTTATTCCGGCTGTCCCATTCACACAGAAAGCATGGATACTTGGTATAACCCAGTTGCAAGCCTAACATAAGTCCAATAACTTTAAAATCACCACAAATTTTCCAATTGTATTTTCCATACTGAATGTTATCCAAAAGAAAATCCATGCTTTCATATGATTCCTTCATGTGTACTGCATGTGCGATGGGAATAGATGGGTGATTGTTACCAATGTGTAGTAGTACAGCCTTTAAACTTAAGACTGATGCATCAACAAACAGTCTCCACTCTTCTGACTTGTGTTCGTGGCCAAGGGCTTGCATCAATCCATCAATATTGCTGCAGTAACTAAGTGATTCAGTCATTTCAAAATATTGCAGGAAGTTCTTATGACGATCACGAAAATAGGTAACATGAGTACCTGAAGCCAAAAAATTCCAGCCTTGTAAACGAGAAGCAAGCAATTCAGATTTTTCTTTAGAAAGACCCAAGTCTCTAACAAGATCATTCAACTCCGGTTGACTGATCATGTGAGGTTCATCTTGAAATGTGTCTGGTTCGTAGTCTACATCAGTTGTATCGTCCACTTGCATTTCCTCAATCTGTCCTACGGTTTCTGGTGGTTTGGGAATAGGCAAAGTTTCATTATGTGGTACTGGCCTTCTTGCAGAGTTAAGATTTGGGTACGCTATTTTTTTCCTTTGCTTTCCTTTCATACCCGATACATTTGTCATACAAAAGTAGCAATCACTTACATGATCTACTTGAACTCTCCAAACCATAGGAACTGCAAAAGGCATGCATCTGTTCTCTCCATTTAACCAACACCTAAGTAATACAGCACACGTACCACATCAAATGTGGGGAGCCCAGTTTTTATCCTGGTCCACTATTTTGCAACATAAGCATATTTTATCATAGGAGTCATAGTTCTTTTCTGTGATTTCAAAGTGTACTCACCACAGATGTAACAAAACGAATCAGGTGAATTTACACACTTCCTACTTGTTGCCATTACTGCACAATCACAAACTAAAAAGCACGATTGTATGATAATACATTTAACGAAAACAAACAATGGTATGAATAACACGTCTTTCACGTAGATCGCTTCAAACCGTACTGCGGTAGCTGCTTCAACGGATTTAATCGGCGAGTCCTAGTCCTACTATACCGAAGAGCCACCTTGCGGCGGCCAACATTCCCTGTTTTGAAAACTACTGTCCGATGCAA
>JABUQX010087744.1:0-5000 GCA_015478945.1 Trachelipus rathkii
ACAAGCTCCATTCATACATCTCTCAAATGAAAAAGGTGGCAAATATTGTAACAAATCTATACCAATTAAAGCATGCAATTCTACAAAATCCTCACAACCATGCCCATCACTCAAAGAACTTACACTGTGCCCAAGTTTATTTATATTCTCTAAAGCCATTTTTAAACCAGGTATTTCAAACTTAATATCAAAGGACTCATCAATGAGCAAAGCAAATGGAAACTGGTTTCTGCCAGGCAAATCAATAACAAAAGAGCTAAGAAAGAAAGTTTTTTCTTTCGATGAAATAAAACTATGTATGTCATAGCTAATACTATACAAAGTTTTCAAGTCTAATAGCTGCCCTGCAACTTTAGAACTAACATAACTTCGTTCCGATCCAGAGTCTAAAAGAGCTAACAAACGGCACTGCTTACCCCCTTGGTGCAAAGTGATTTCTATAAATGGGAGGAGATAGTTTTGTTCACCCTTATTAAAATTAATGCAAAGATAGGACATAGTTTGACTGCTAGAATTATTAGAATGCCCCTGTTTACATAAAGCAGAAATATGAGTAAAAAGTTTACAATACATGCAAGCGTAATCTAAAAAGCCCCCTTGATTACCCGGACATTCTTCAGTAGCATGCTTGGCACTCGAGCAAAACTTACAAATATGCAGCTGGTCACAGCGTTCTAGCCTAGATTCAATGTCTGTGTAAGATGGACATTTATTCATGCTATGACCTGCCATGCTGCAAAATTTACACGGGAAGGCTGAATTAGCTGCTTTGCTTCTAAAAGGAACATTAGATTTGGCAGACTTTTGGGTAGTCTTAAAGTTTTCAAGGGTACCTTTAGAACCATTGGGGGTGGAGTTCTTTTCATTATTACTATGGCCCTTGTTTTGACCACCATTAGCATGCTTATTATTGTTAAATTTATTATATTTAAAACTATTATTATTAGGGTTATTATAATAATTACTCTTGTGTCTGCCAAATTTACTATTCCTAAAGTTATTACTTTCATGCTTGGCTTGTGACCTCTGCATCAGCTCCAAGCGTTTCATTAAGGTAGACGAATTCTCAAACACGTCATTTATACTTGGGTAATTAGTTAGAGTTTATCGATTAACAAATTTATAAACCTAGGAGGTAATTTATTAACTACGAGTGAACTAATCATTTTAAAACCTGCAGTATCAGGAGCAAGGAAATCTAAACCGTATGACTTTAGGTCATAAGCTAAAGCCTTAACCTCATTAATGAATGACTTTACCTCTGATAAATTATCTTCAGAAGGAGGAGAAATGTCTAATAGCCTAACAATTATTTTTTCTACTATGAAGTCTTTATCAAGAAACTCCTTCTTTAAAATATCTAGAGCAATCGTGTAATTAGAGCCTTCAGGACTCAAATGTTTAATCATTTCATAGGCCACATCTCCCAGATTGCTAATCAAATGTATAAGTTTCTCCTCATTTGTGTAAACAGGGTTACAGCTTTAAACTTAGACAAAAAACGGGAGAATGCTAACTTATCTGCTTCATCACCCTCAAACTTCCCTATCTGAATTGGAGGCTCTTTTGCACTCCTAAAAAGGTTCAAACTAGAGACAGTTCTATCAGATACATTAGAATTAGGGCCTACAGTAGAGTTAGAAAAGGGTGTTTCAGAGTCTTCACTAGCAATAGAAGGAGTATTAGGCTTTGTTAAGTTGTCAGATAAAGTGGCAATTTGTTCCTCTAAATCTAATTTATAATCAAACATACTGTTACGCTCACTTACATAAAATTCATTAAGACTTTTAAATTTAAGTATATTTGACAAAATACTTTTATCTGTCTTCTCCAAAGACTTTAAATAACCTTTTAATTCAGATATTTTATCTTTTAATAAGTTGAGGGACTAACTAGTTCTTAATCTAGCTATAATTGCCTCCATCCTTCTTTTTAAATCGTCTCGTTCTACAATGTGAAGATTATTAAGTAACTGGCATTCTTCCATATCAGCCATAGTGATAGTATAAAAACAATGACTAAGTGAATTTAATATTTCTCAAAAAAAACAACTACGTTATAATTTTACACAAAGTATAGGCAACGTATCCAAGTATCAAGGAAAATCAATAAGCTATATATAAGGTGAGTTATAATTAAATAGCATAAGCTAATAAGAATAATTAAGATAGACGTCCTCTTTAAAATTCTTGGAAAGTTATTGCGAATCCTCCATGAAATTATTCTGTCATCTCCAATCACAGCAGTTGAGTGAACTGCTCTACCCAAATAAGAGGAGGTTCTAGCCTAACTAGTTAATTTACAACAAAAAAGGCAATTTTTACTCACCATTAAATTTTAAATTCAAATTAGCTTTAAAGTTTTTTTTCCAAAAATTTTAAATTTTTTTTTTTTTTTTTTTTTTACAGTTGTCACCACCACTCACGGGCAGAGCCCTATTCAGGGAGGGGGTGTTGCACGCTAAAATTTCATCCACTAGCGTAAATTACGCAGATGAGCACAGACGCAGGCTTTAAAGTTAGGGAGATTAAATTCAGCAGGAAACATAGAAGATGGAAGAATTCCACAGAACAGAGGTGGCAGGAAAGAAGGAAGCACCGCAGCGAACTAGCCTGAAGTTACCAATATCTACAGAAAACTCGTGCGCAGACACCACCCCTTGTGCTACGAGGGCGTCGTAAAGGTGGTGGTACGCGAGTGGCAAGTTTGCTCAGAAGGGCGCTGCCGCTTTGGGATGCCGGTGAATGACGTAAAGTACCAACATCGCGCCGCAAAGATAAGAGTCAAGTGAACTGGAAAGTACAGAACAGTTTATAAGCCTTTTGGCTTTTGACTCGACCCTGTCCAAAAGCCGGGTGAAACCAGAGCCCCCCAGATATGAGACAGTACTCCATACAAGGGCGGATGAGACCCTTGTATAGCTGGAGTAACTGAGAAGAGGAAAAAAAATCTCGCAGTCTAAACAGAACTCCCAGTTTCTTTGAGGCCGCCCTAGCAACCGTTGTGATGTGAGGTTTCCAAGACATTTTTTTGTTTATGTTAAGGCCAAGGATGTTTATATTGTCAACAGGAGAGACGAGAGAACCGTCGAAAGAGATAGGAAAGTTAGAAGGTGTTTTAGAGAGGAGATTTGTAGAAGTTGAGTTTTTAAAGAATTGAATTTCACAAGGTTGAGACGACCCCAATCGGAAATTCTATCCAGATCAGCGAGAATAGAATCGGAAAGATTAAGACGAGAGGCAATTCTAGAAGTAAAAGAAGGAGCAGAATTGAAATGAGTTGAAGAATGAAGGGTCGAGTCATCGGCATATAAGTGAATAGAGTTAGATGTGCAGGTGAGAAGATCATTAATGAAAAGTAATAGGAATAAAGTAGGAGATAAGACAGAACCCTGAGGAACACCACTATTGACAGAAAAAGAAGAAGTCGCTCCATCAACAACAGCCGATATTGAGCGATTTGAAAGAAAGCTAGACATAAGTAAGCAAAGAGAAGAAGGAAACCCAAAGGAGAGGAGCTTGGAGAGCAGTGACGCGTGCCATACCCGGTCAAATGCTTTGGATATGTCAAGCGCCACCACGCAAGTCTCCCCATAGTTCCTAAGGGCGGAAAACCATAAATCAGTTAAATAGGAAAGTATATCACCAGTAGACCTCGAACGCCGAAAGCCGTACTGACGATCGGAAAGAAGAGAATGTGATTCCAGATGGTCTAAGAAGTGAGAGTTAAGAAGGGTTTCAAAGATCTTAGATAGAATACAGGTGAGAGCTATAGGGCGATAGTTAGAAGGATCAGAGCGGCTTCCTTTTTCGGAATAGGTTGGACATGTGCGTGCTTCACTGAGGGAAAGTGTTAGTATTGAGACATAGAGAATATAGTTGAAGCACACTCCCTCAAAACTCGGGAGGAATGCCATCCGGGCCACCCACCTTCCTAACATTCATAGATTTCAGGAGATCATGCACTTGATCAAATGTAATCACAGGCAAAGACATAGGACACCTGAGAGGAGAAGGTGGAGGAGGAGGAATGCCAGAATCGTCCAGGGTTGAGTTAGAGGAAAATAGGAGGCCGAAGAGATTGGCCTTTTCAGTTGGAGAATTACCGCAACAGAACCGTCAGAGCGAATAAGAGGAGAAAAGGCGGATTTACAAGAAGTTGTTAGAATGTTTTTGGCAAGAGCCCAGAAAGATTTGTCAGTAGGAGACCCAAGGAGGTTATGAATTTCGTTTAGGTGGCCCCGCTTTGCTCGTCGAAGAGTATCCTGCAACGATTTCTAGCTGAATGAAAATTATGAAGTGACCAGGAGAACGAAATTTTCCGTTCCGATAAGCGCTGTCTCTAGCCTGAATGGCCAGAGAACAGGAACGATCGAACCATGGATTATGAGGAGAGAAAGATTTAGTCGAAGAAGGAATGAACCTGCTCATCCCCTCAACGATTACAGCTTCCACCTTAGTGGCAGAAGCAGAAGCGTCATCAGAGTCAAAGCAGTCATTCCAATTATATTGCGTCAGAAACGACGGAAGGCCCCCAATCCACTCAATCAAAGTGCCAGAAAAAACGCATAGGGCAGGATGGAGCTTGTGGAGAGAAAGTATTAAAGCTAAGAGACATAAGGTTGTGGTCAGATTTACCAATAGGAGGGAAGCCTTTTATTGAGGCTTAATTTTAGTAAAATAAGGTAGTTGCTAGTTACTAGTTTTGGCCTACATATAGCATGCCATCCGTTGAGTACTCTGTTCAAAATTTGAAGTAAGGTATAAGGATTTAAAGGCTAGAGAAGTGTTAGAATAAAACAAAAAAGATAGAATAGACCTAACGGCTAGTCCTGCTAATTCAGAATATAAAGGGTTAGGACCAGCTTGGAAAAAGAGACCTTAACATAAGCTTTCTCAGAACAATTCCTCTATCTTTAATAAGGCAAAATATACTTAGGCCTAACTAGAACTAATGTTAAATAATATAAATGAAATACTTAGTTTAATATATAGTTTAAA
>JABUQX010087745.1:0-5000 GCA_015478945.1 Trachelipus rathkii
TTGATTCAATTAAATTCTAAATAACCCTCTTTTCTTGATTCAATTAAATTTAAGATATATTCATGTCTGTTTTCATATCCAATTCTTACTTTATGACGTTTGATGTAACTATATTTACTGATATGATTCTACACCTGGGCTTGTGGCATTTGGAACAAAAAACGGTGTTAATTGCTTATTCACAAAATGTTCTATTTCGTTCAATTGTTTAAATCCTTTTAAATGGGTGGCTGGAGCGTAACAGTTTCCTATTTCCCAATCCAATTGTGTTTGAATAATCATCTGCTTCTACAGTTTTATTGGTTTAGGAAGTTCAAAAACTCTTACATTGGAACTTAATGCTCTTGCTTGAATAATTCATAAACACCTGAATTTCTTATCTTTTCTTTGGCCGCAAACATTGCAAGTAATACATTCTCAGGATGAGCAAATTACGAGTTGTTTCTTAGTACACGCTCTATAATCATAGCATATTTTTTGTCCACGTCTTTAAGTATGCACATCAAGTACCAAAAATTACGTGCACCATCAGTGGCCTTTGGATGTGACTTTATCGAAAACCACCCTGGTGCGTAAACTTTCATTATTATATTTACTAGATTTTGAAGAACTTTGCTTGGAAGTTTTGTGGAAACGTATAACCGTAAGATCCTGTTTGCCTTTGTTAGCCATCTGGCATGACGAAGGGTGCCTGGAGATTTCTTGGCTAATGATGGCGATATATTCCCTGATTTTATACTAATACACATTTCATACAAATATTTTTGGTCAGTGCTAATTTGCTTAACGATATCTTCGGGGATCTTTTCAAGGTTGTTGTTTACAAGTTCAAAATCAGCTATCTCCAGCTTATTTACATCTTCAACTTTATTTCTAATAGTACCCTTAAAAGTTTTTGGTCCTGATGTTTGTCCACAGTTGCCTCGAATATGTGTCTGAATGGAAATTCATTTGCATGTAAGAAACAAATTAACCACTGTATCGAAATAAATGTCTCTTCTTCCACAACATCAAAGTTTAATCCTGCGTTGGTTGAAAGGAGAAATTTCTACGTCTCGGGTACTTCTACTGCTGCTGCTGCTACTACAACTTAGACCCCTGCCTAGACTGGTTTATAATAGATTCAAGATTTAACCTTTCCAATTTTTCTTGCTTCCTTCTTTTCGCACATGTTACTGCTTTGTCAACTGTCCCAAGTTAATTTTTCCTTTCTTTTGACCTACAAAAGATTCCTATTCAATAATAGGTATTTTAATTTTGCATCTACAATCATTTCTTTCAAATTTTTTTATCATAACAGTTACAGGTGCAAATGTCAAACATCTTATCATATGATTCTACTTCCCTTTCTAACTCATCTTTGCGTTTGTTTTTTTGGGATATTATTTACTTTTGAAGCTGATTCTATAAGTCTTTGAGCTCTTAAATATATTCCATCAAGTGTTATGGTTGAGATGGAAAACTTTCTCCAGATGGATTCCACGTTCTTTGCAACAATTCTATAACAATCTTCAGCGGTTACCGAACCTTTCGAAGTTACTTGTTCTCTGTTCATAACAATTAGATAATGCCTAACAATATCTGCTTCTGAAGGAATTATCGAAGGCGAAAATTCACTTGAATGTTCAAATATCGATTTGTAAGTTTTACTTCTAGTACATATTATTAATATTAAACATTTTAAAATATACTATTCCATTAAATAAAAGTAGTCTGAATAAAATAATATATATATATATTAATATATATAATAATTATAATATATATAATATATATTATATATATTATATTATTATATATATATATATATATATATATATATATAAACGCTAAACACTAAATAGCATAATGGTTATCAAAAAATATTGCAGAATATGATATTTACAGAAACTTGCTTTCAGCATCCCCATTTGTGTGTGTATGTATGTATGTATGTATGTATGTAGTGTATGTATGTATGTATGTATGTATGTATGTATGTATGTATGTATGTATGTATGTATGTATGTATGTATGTATGTATGTGAGATTGTGTGTGAATATGTTGTATGTCTTACATTGCTAAACAGGAGATCGGGAGTAAATTACATATGCGACAATTTGATATAAACGAGAAAAAGGTAAAGTGGTTAATGTGTGTGTGTGAGGGGTAGGGGGGTCGCACAACTTTGAAATTTTGCACACAGTATCAGACCTTGATACTGACGTCCGTGCATAGCGTAGTTTTGACAATTTTAAAAAAAGGTATGTTTTGACCCACCCTAAATATATATATATATATATATATATATATATATATATATAATATATATAATATATATTATATATATATATAATATAATATATATATTATATATATATATATAATATATATATAATAATATACAGTGCGTATCCAGAATTTTTTCGGGGGGGGCCAAACAAAAAATCGTTCTTTATATATATATATATATATATATATATATATATATATATATATATATAGTAAAAATAAATAATATTATAGATATATATATATTATATAGATATATATATATATATATATATATATATATATATATATATATATTATTATAAGTGGAAGGACAAAATATTAAATTCCTAAGAAAAAATGGGAAGAATTTATATGAATTACTAAAATTATCCTACCTAAATTGTTAAATTTAATCGCCTGACATGAGAGTGAGCGAAGTCCGAGATAACATCTTCAATTTTTATTTCAATATTTCAATGTATGTAGAGGAGGGCAAATCTAGTAAGTCTTTTATCTCCAATAGTATTTCTCAAGTAGGTTTCAGAAGTCTTAATGTTGAAAAGCTTCGTTTCTACTGAAGCATTAAACAGGGGTAAAATTGCCAGTATTTGCAACAAGATGTAAATATTTGAAATTGGTGACTGCGAACAAGAAACTTAGTCCATCTATGCGGTTTGGCCGATAGCTGTGATACCATTTTCAACTTCCAAAAATCCAATTCTGCTTTTACAAATCTTTTCATTTGCGCTTTCGAATTCATCCTTGATAAAATATTACACAATTCTTTTATCTTCTCATTATGGCACATTACACCCCGTTCGGGATGACAAATTGGCAAGGAAAATTTAAAAACTTCTCTCCTAATGCTGGTATTAAATCATCCCAAAAATGGTATAAAAATGTATGTGGGATAATAAGGCTGTAGTCGGAAGTAGGTGTGGGTCTGTATTTTGGAAAATTTGTTATTCTTGTACAGCAATTTCAATACTCAGTTCAGATTCGGATGCGTTTACATATTTTTCAAAAATCAGCTGAAATTCTTATGTTGCTTGCTTTTTCTCTGATGGTTTCAAGTTTTAGTTTTAACTAATGGACTTACGAGATTTGCTGACAGCGACGAATTATATAAATTAATTTAACTTCTGCACTTTATATTATTAACGGATATTATACTTAAAATTTTTTAGTGTCTAAAAAATTTCGGGGGGGGGCATGGCCCCCCTGGCCCCCCCTAAATATACCGCCACTATATATATTATAATATATATATATATAATATAGTATATATATATATATATATATATATATATATATATTATATATATATATATTATTATATATATATATAATATATATATATATATATATATATATAATATATATATATATATATATATATTATATATAATATATATATTAGTGATGGGACGATTCAAAATTTCCAGCCGATGCCGATACCAATCAAAAGTGCCGATTCCGATTACGATTCTAATTCTTTCTAAATCAACTAATTTTTAGAAATTTAAAACCTTATAAATTAATGTTTTAGAATTCACTTATATTTTATCTTTCCAAAAGAAATAATTAGTTAGCTACCTTTTATTTATTTAACCACTGAAAAATAATAGCAATATTTAAAAATCTTACAATAAATGACGAACAATTTTATCATTTTTGCTTAAAAAAAAAAAATTCATTCTTAATTTTACTAAAAGTAAGATCTTGAAGCAAAATTATCATTATTATTTGTAGTCAAAATGCATGATTCTTAAATTGTAGTGCAAAAACAATTAATATTTTCTTCCGTTTCTGCCGTGGGGGGCCCAAAATTTTTTTCCCATTTTTTTTTAGGAGAATAAATTGATCCTCCAATTCTGAAGAGTCTTTCACTTTCCACGGAAAAGGGGGGCGAGCTTAAATATTTTCTAGCAAGGACAGCCAAATGCTGAAAGGTACCTTTATTTGATCACCACCATTGTAATGGACTTTCTGAATTTTTAATAAGTTCATATTTTTATATTGGCTGATTTCTACTTTTATAACTTCAATTTTTTTTCAATATATATGTTTTTCTCCTTAGGAATGAGTTTCTTTTGTTTTTAAAGTCTTTTTCTCTTTAAATTCCAAAAAAAACAGCTTTCAAAACTGAAGTTAAAACTATTATCTTCAGTATCACTTTTTTCGCCCGATTCTGTTGATAAACGAGAAGAATCTGAAGATTGGTTTAAAGTAGTGGAAACCGTTTCCCTTTCCTTTATACAACATATATTTTCGCACATACATTGCTTAAGAATATCTTCCACTTTTTTATTGTCATATTCATCCTCAAGGAATGTAGTTTTAAAGCTTGGATCAAGATAGGTAGCAAGCACAAAATTCTTATCAGTAAAGTAAATGCTGAATCTATTTTTTACTGAATTTTTCCATACTGATACTGTAGATCCAAGTCCCTCAAATAGTTTTTTCTGACCCTTTCATATTTGGGATTATTGCCGATGCCATTGATTCCTTGTGGATCAAGAAATTTGTACAATCAACAAAATTTTTAAGTATTTTTAGCATTTTTTCAAGAACTTTCCGTTGTTTCCAAGCATGCAGGTTTTGAATGATCATTGCAATATGAAATGAGAGCCGTCTTTTGTTCAAAAAATTTTGAATTTTTTTTAAATAAATCTGTGCTGTGGTAAATTAAATCTAGTTTGATATTCTTCGTACTTGGCAATAACTTGAGGCGAGTGATTAAAAT
>JABUQX010087745.1:10000-27291 GCA_015478945.1 Trachelipus rathkii
ACATCTTCTCTGGACCACACAATAGCCAGACCTTAATTAATATCACAGAGTCCCTGGGGTCAGTATTGGTGAATAGGCCTTGGAATCAGTATCCATTACTAGCATTCCCTACAGAAATTTGATCAGGTTTTACGTGAAGACATCATTAACACCATTAAGCACCATCCAGGACATATATTTAAGAATTCAGACAATTAATTATCAATTCGAAAGGTGTTCCCACATCAAATTAAGAAATAAATTCATGTATTTACCAGGTGTTTCCATATTTTTGTCAAACCCTAGTATATATATATATATATATATATATATATATATATATATATAATATATATATATTATATATATATAATATATATATATATATATATATATATATATATATATATATATATATACACTTTTTTCAAGATTATTCTTTGGTAATCTTAATTTTATGATTAATAAAAGCAACAGAGCTCTGAACTAGGTTTAATTCTTTAGGCTGACGTTTCGTGAGACAAAATGCGTCCCATTTTCAAATCTATAGGAAATATAAAATTACACTCACAAAATGTAAATATTGAAACAATTTTAATATATTAAATAAAATAAAAAATGTATGAATTAAAGCAAAATTCTATGAATACAGCTTACCAATTTTAGAACACGGAATGGTGATTGGTGACAGGTGATTATATGACAAAGTTTTGATGGCACTCGTATCTGTGTTTAGTGACGCGTTAATAGATTTAATAAAGAATGTTTCTAAAAAGCGTAGATCGGTTTGTTAGTTGGTTTGTGTTAAAATACTAAACTGTGAGCTAAGCAAGGAGTGATGCATTTTTCCTCCGTGCTCTCTGACATTTGAGTGAGTTGGATTGGTTATTTTATTATTAGTGCGTGGAGAGACTCGCAAATGTTCACAAGTATGAACAAAGAGTTGGCAAGATGTACTTCCAACGTAGACAGCTGAGCAGCTCTTACATTTCTATTTGAAAACGACATTGGAAAGTAGGAATCCGGCAACTTTTCTTTACGATTAAAATATTTTAATAGTGTTATTAGATGTAAATATAAGGATTACTTTAATTTGAGGAAAAATACTATTTAAAGTTGAAATGAGTTCATTATTTAATTAATGGGAAATTTAAGACATAAAATCTTTTTCTCTATTGTTGGGGCAGAAGTTTTAGGTTCGTAAGTAGTGAGAAGAAATTTATTAATATAACATTGTTTTTAAGTTAAATGGGCATAGGCTACTGTCAAAAAAATTTATTAGGAAGTTAACTTCTTGATGTATTGTTGCGAAGTCTGAAGAAAAGTGGTAGGCTCTATGGATTAGATTTTATGCTATTAACTTTATAAATAAATGGTATGTGGCAAAAAAAAAATAGTTCTAATCCTGTAAAAATGTTTTTTCGATATATTGTTGAATTAAAACCTGTAGATGAATTGTTTAATTCTTCCTCTTTCGTAAATTTGACAAAGTGGGAATAAGTTACGTTTTTGTATGCTATGTTAGTTACTTTACTGTTGTTAAGTATGGAACTTTGTTAATGTTAACAGTTTATTCTTGTTGAGGTGTTGTTAGGTTTGTCGTTGTGCATTATATTCTTAGTTCAGATTCCTTATATTCTTAGTCCTTATGTAAGCTTTATTAATGTGAAAACTTGTTACGTTAGCATATATTCGTTGATCAATATGATAATTAGACAAGGTTATGATAAATATTTGTTAAATATTACCATGCTAATGTAAAATTAACATTGATATGTTAGAGATATGCTTGACAAAGTGTGAATAGGTTACGTTTTTGTATGCTATGTTAGTTCTTTTACTGTTGTTAAGTATGGAACTTTGTTAATGTTAGCAGTTTATTCTTGCTTAAGGTGTGTTAGGGTTTGTCGTTTTACATTATATTCTTAGTTCAGGTGATGCTATGTTAGCTTTAATTAATGTGAAAACTTATGTTACGTTTAATATTCGGCTGTTCAGTGTAAAAGAACTTGATTTTTATGTTGTGTATCCAAAATGATACTTCGAATGTGACAGAAACAATAAATCAAATAGACAATAGATCATAGAGGTGAGGAAGGTATATGGGTGGTTTGATTTACTGATTTACTGAATTACTTTACGTCATGTAAAAAGTACAAGCTTTTTAATTAATAAACATGAAAAGAATAAAATTTAGTAAAAACAAAATATTTTAAACAAATAAAGCAAATTAAATAAAAGTTTGTTGCCTGTTATACAAATGCTGTGACTTAAATAATGATCAATCAGACCAATATGTCCATAGATGGTGGGGGAGGGTGGCTGGGTGTGTTGATTTACTGATTTAGCGTGATTAACTGGCTTTAGATGGTGTGGAAAAGTAAATTTTTTTACGTTATAAACATGAAAGTATAAAAAAAAATTGTAAAAATTATTCTTTTTAAACAAATAATAAAAATAAATAAAAAATAATAAAAATTTGAAGATAATTAAAATAATTTAAATTAAAACAAAAAATTAAAACAGAATAAATGTAAAATGTAACACATGACACTTCTTATAGCAAACAATATGTTTTAGTTGACGTTTATAAAAAGAAAACGGGATTTGAAAGCAAGAAATTCAGTCTAGCTATAGGCGAATGTCTACTAACTCTAGCACCGCAACCGGCTCCAGCATCGTGCCGGTACATTTATGTTACCTTCTCAGACTCCTTCTCTCATCTTCCTCCTTCCTCCTTCCTCCTTCCTTCTTCTTCCTCCGTCTTCCTTCCTCCATTTCTTTTTGGGTCCGTGCATTTCTTTGGGGACACCCTCTGTGGGGGGGTCCCTGACACCTTTAAGAACTTACAACCCTCATATTCGAGTTCTACGATCTTTATAAACTTATATTTTGATACCATTATGGAACTAAACGAATATTTATTTTACTCAGCACAGTACCGGCTCCAGCATGGTGCCGTTTCTAACTCCACTGCCTCTGGACTCAGACTCCTTTCTCCAAATCTTCCTTTCTGACGCCAACTCCGACTCCTTTCTCCATTTCTCTTATGTATTTCGTCGATTTTTTCGGGGGACCCCCTCCGGGGGGTCCCCAGAAACCATTGTACGAAATTATAATCATCATATTCGAAATCTACCGGTTCGATAACATATATAAAAACAGCTACTGTATTATAATACAATATTGTACTAACCGACCAGCAACCGGGCCGTGGCTCCAAATCCGAATCCGGATCCGGAATCAGAATCATTTCCCCAAAATTTCAGCCTTCTACGAGCATTTCAATTTTTTAGGAGGTAGCGCACGAATACGTAACTTCGCCTCCGACGACGTTATGTCACCATCTAGCGCGCCTCCAAAATTTAGCCCGATACGATAAGCCTAACACTCTCTAATTACAAAATTTACCTTAATTCAGCATGCAATCCGCTACCGGCTCCAACACCGGTGCGGATTCTGATCCAAATCCGTACCTACTTACTCTTTTCCTCTTATATCCATCTCCAAATTTTCAGCCTTACGAAACCATTTCAATTTTAGGTGGGGCGACTGCCCATCTGCGGGGTCGCACGGAAACGTAACCGGTGTGTGTGTATGCTCGCGTGCGTAAAAATCGATTTCCTGCGGGAATCGATTTTTCGATTTCGGGTATATATATATTATAATATATTATATATATGATATATATAATATATATATATATATATATATATATATATAATATATATAAATATATATATATTAATATATATATATATATATATGATATATATATATATATATATATATATATATTATATAGTTATATATATATAATTATATATTATATATATTATATATTAGTGCCGCGGTTGGTCCTATTGATGATGAAGAGGCCAAATTTAAAATAATCGTAATTATTAAATCGAATATATTTTTCGATGTAAAAAGTCAACCAGAACCAAGTAGAAAGACGAATTTAATTGTCTCAATTGAAACATCGCATATGGGTAAAAAACATTCGGATAAGTCGTTTGAACATTCATAATTATCTATAACTATCATTAAAACCTCCAGAACCAAAATACCTCCCTTTGGGGAAGCCCTCCTTTTAGGGGGCTAAACCTCCGAAAACGGTCTTTCAGACCTTAAATTCGGTCTCACCAACCTTGTCACGTCAAGTTTGAAGAACAAAATGTTGCAAAATGTTGCTTTGCAACATTTGGAGCATCCGGTTGCCATTCTACTTGCCAGTTGTGCACCCCTTACTACTAATAATAAAATAACCAATCCAACTCACTCAAATATCAGAGAGCACGTTTGAAAAAATGCATCACACTTTGCTTAGCTCACAGTCTAGTATTTTAACACAAACCAACTAACAAACCGATCTACGCTTTTAGAAACTCATTCTATTAAATCTATTAACCCGTCACTATAAAAGATACGAGTACCATTAATACTTTTGTCATATAATCACCCGTCACCATTCCGTGTTCTAAAATTGGTAAGCTGTATACTGCATTTTGTTTTAATTCATACATTTATATAAATTTTTTTATTTATTAAAATATTTTCAATATATAACAACATTTTGTAAGTATAATTTTATATTTCTTAAAATTATAGAAAGTCTATATTTTTTATTTTATCAACTTCTAGCCCAGGCTCCGGCTTTTTCACGGTCAGATAAATGGAGTCGTAGTGGGAGCTGGAGCCAGATCTTGGAATGCAATGTGTCTTCCGAAATGTCAGCCTTAAGAAATAAACATTTCAGGGCTTTGGTGCTTTTATTCATTTATATTAAGATATAAAATATTATAATATTATAAAATAATATATATATATAATAATATATCATAATATATATATATATATTATATAATATAATATATATAATAAATAAGATATATATATATTATATATATTCTTTCCTTATCCTCAAATCACATCCCCTCAAATCAGGGTAAGGCGTAACATGCTCGGAAATAGAAAAGTTTAATAGAAGAGCATAACGTTAGTCAAAAGGAGAGTCAAACATACCAGTAGTTTGATACCCGTTTGGTCGAAGTCACTTTTTTCTACTTTAGAGTTATTGTATCGGTATGAAACTTGATATATTGTTAGATGGTGTGATATTAACTGATTTTCCGTCGTGTTTTGGTGTTCCTAGGACACCCCTAAGTGGGTGTTGCCCCTTAGTGCCAAGGTCAAATTTACTCTATGAACCCGCGTTAGGCTTATCGTATCGGCTAAAATTTGGATGTGAGCTATATGGTGACGTAATCTCGTCTACAACGCGATTACGTCTACGTGCACCCCCCGTAGGGGGGCGCTGTCCCCTAAAAATTGAAATGGTCGTAGAAGGCTGAAATTTGGAGATGGTATAGAGGAGGTATAAGTAAGTAGGATACGTATCCGGAATCGTCTCCGGATCCAGCAGCTGTGCTGGCTCCGGTGAGGTGCTGGGTTAGTAAATATTTGTATAATAATATTAATATTGGTGTCTTTATATGCGTTATCGGCCCCATAGATCTCGAAATTGAAGGTTATAAGTTCGTAATGGTGTCTGAACCAATATGCACACTAACGTAAAAGGCGCACGTAGCTATACGTCTCTTTGCGATTGCGACATCGTATTAGTAACATAATTACGGTCCTTGGGATGTGGAAATGTCTAGCTCTCACGACGTAACAGTGGACATCAACTGCGACGATCCTATGGTAACGTAAAATATTGAGCGTACTCTTACGACATCCTGCAGCGTTACATCGTACACGTTTGCATTCAACGGTTGTTTTAAACGACAATTATTTTGATGTAACTTTTGTATATATATATTATAATATATATTAATACTATAGTATATATATATATTATATATATATATATATATATATTATATATAATTATATAAGTATATATATTTAAGTAAAGTTTGGAATGTGATATGATATATGTAGAAATCGATTGATTTCACGTTTCAAAAAATACCTATAAAATTAAAAAAAATTTAAAATATCATTAATTAACTTGTTAATGGTGCTGATAAACTTATTAATTTTATTTTATCTGTTTCAGAAAGTTTAATATATATTATATAAAACACTTTATTAATATATAATATAATATATATTATTATATATATATGAGATAAATATATATTATTGATATATATGTATATTTTTATATAATATATATATTATATATATATATATATATATATATATATATATAATAATTAGAGAGAGAAAGAGAGATGAGTGAGAGAGAAGAGAGAGCAGTAGAGATGAGAGAGAGAGAGAGAGAAATTTGGTTATTTTTTTGTTATGTAGAGATTATGATAGGTTATGTTACATTATTTTTCAATTGTTACGTTAGATTTTTACTAGTAGATTATCTTTTTAGTTTTTTAAGGCTACGTTTAAGGTAAATTGGTTAGTTAGCCTAGGTTAGTGTTAGGTTAGCTTAGGCTTAGGTTTAGTTAGGGTTAATTAGGTTAGGCTTAGTTAGGTTAGGTAGGTGTTTTCAGTTAAGTTAATTAGGTAGGGTTATGTTTAGTTCGGTTAAGTTTGGTTAAGGTTAGGCTTAGTGTTAGGTTAGGTTAGGTTAGGTTACTTAGGCTAGGTTTATTTAATTTATATTACATTTAAAATATATATTTTTTATGATAATATTATTTTCAAGAGTATGGTGCGAATGCCTATTCTTGAGCTAAGGAAGGTTTTGCTTGCATTATATAATATTGGAAAGTCTTAAAACGTACAATTTTACACATTATACCGTCAATCAATCCAAAATTTCGTAGGATAAAGTATATATATTATATTATAAATTATATTTATTATATATATATATATATATATATATATATATATATATATATTATATAATTAAGTATAATGGTGTGTGTGTGTGTTCGTGTGTGTGTGGTGTGTGTTGTGTGTGTTGTGTGTGTGTGGTGTGTGTGTGACTGATAAATAATTTTCAAATGGATTTTTTTTTTCATCATTATTATTTTCAGTAAATTACCAAATTTCAAAGAAAAGATTTCTTCTTAAAACCTCATTTATCGATATTTTTGGTTTTCACAAATTATAACGATATATCGAACGCATTCCAAACTCTACCTAAGATCCTATTATAATAGTAAAATTATTATATATATATATAATATATATAATATATATATATATATATATATATATATATTATAATATATTATATATATATATATATATAATATATATATATAATAGTACTATATCAAACTTGGCAAAGTTTACTTTGTGCCTCATACTGAATGGGCTGTAAAAACTTGCCTGCCTTACTACACACTTCATATAATAAATAATATATATATATACTATATATATATAATATATATATATATATATATATATATATATATATATATATATATTATATATATAATATATATATATATTATATATATATATATATATATATATATATAAATATTATATATATTTATATATATATTTATATATATTATATATATATTATATATATATAATATATTATTTAAAAATTTTGTAATAATAACTATTTTATTTATGTATATATATATTATTTAAGTTATATTTTTATATTATTAAATACCTAATTATTTAATTTTCTGTGGTCAATATATTTTACGAATATCTGGAATTATAGTTTAGTTACCCATTATTTTTATAAAAGTATGAATAATTTAGATTTGTTATATTTTAAATTATTTTATTTAAATATGTAAATATTTTTTTATAAATTTCTATATTATTAAGAAAAATATTTAATTATCTAATCAGAAATTATGATTTAGTTATCCCTTATTTTTATTTAGATGTTATATTAAAAATTATTTCCTTTAAATATCTAAACATTGTTGTATTTCTATATTATTAAAGATTTAAATATTATAATCTTCGTCAAGAGCATGCAGAAAAGCGATTGGAAAAAGACAATCTACCAGAAAAGGAATAACCTAAAAATCTAGAAAAATCCAAAAATTCCATTAAAATAATGTTATATAAAATAATGAAAATCGACCGGAAATCAAAGTTAACAGTTAATGAGGCAATCCCTACTATCCTAAAAGTTTACAAGATGGTTACATATAGCGACGTATGTGTGATGTGACGAGTGCGACGTAACATTACGTCGCTGTGGATGGTATCTTGCACCAATCTGTGCTATATTTGGGAAGCCCCCAAAAGGGTGCCCCCCCTCCGAAAAAAAATGGACGAAAGTATAAGAGAAGTGAGAAAAGAGTCGGAGTCGGAGTCAGAGAGGAAAGGAGTTGGAGGAAGGAGTTTGGAGTCAGAGAGTTGCAGTTGATACAACGCAATCGTGCGGAGCCCATTGCGGTGCCGAGTTAATAAACTCGTTTAGTCTCATATTGGTGTCAAAATATATATTTATTAGGTCGTAGAACTCGAATATGAGTACAGACGAACTACTCTGTATATGTCTCACGCTGCAGAAGAGTCAAGGAGCACCTCTAAAGTTCTACCCGAACGTTAGACTCAAACCCGAAAACGATTATTAACAGAGGAGGGTGTCACGAAGGCAACCACCTTACTCTCTCTTTTTATAAGTATATAAGCTTCACACCGAATGGAAATTTTCGAGTAGGAAGATGTGTAATGAAACAGAGCGTAATTTGAGAATCTACGACTCGTAGAATCTATATTTCTGGATTACCAAAGATAAAATATCTGTCGGAGGTTCGTAAGAGGGTAATAATGCAAACGAAAGAAATCGGAAATGCTGTCTAATTATGTAACTGCTGCACATTGACATGTTATATCCAGGAAAATTACGATTCAAGATATCTGGTTGATGATCTGAGAACTATCATTGAACGACTTCTAAATTCACTATAGATGTACATTCGATTCGTCTATGTATTTAGAAAACAATTTTATGAAAGTATTTACCTACATCATCCATCTATTCAAGAAATTTATGTGCCCTGAGCCGTGAACAACCTAATATGTATCCGTTGATGGTTGTTGTGACGTGAAGTAAAAAAATATCTTATGTATAACGATTGCAAATTACTGTTTTTTTTGTGTAAAGGATTCTGCGTTTTAAATCTTAAGTCATAGTAGAAAACTATATGTATTGATGAACATTCATATATATATATATTATATATATATATAATATATAGTATATTAATATTATATATACTATATATATATATATATATATAAATATAATATATAATATATATTATTATTTTATAAATTTTATACAACTTGGATTTATTTCAATACTATACGTATGTAAAGTTTCCAAGTAAATCTTTTACACAATTATTGAAAATTGTTATCAGGTGGTTCCAGCCTGATTGAGATCATTATTTATTATTATTATTATTATATTATTTATTATTATTATTATTTATTATATTATTATATTAATTATTATTATTTTAATTTATTTATATTATTATTGTTATTATTATGTAAATTATTATTTTTTGTTTTTCTAAGCTCGTTTCACGTTAATTTGGCTGTATAGATCTACTTTGTATACATATATTACCTGTAAACATTTTATTTGTTATCGTTGGGTTGTTGTCTAACGAAGATTATCTCTTTGAACTGAATTATGGTTGCCTCGTGCGTGTAACTTCTTGTTTATTCTCCTGATTGTTGAAAAGAAAGAATCTATACATTTTAGAATTTGTTACTACACTCGATATTTTCATTTGGTAGGACAATTCTAACTGTGTGGTATGATACATCTCCCCGCATCTCTACCCTTGTTGTTGATATCTTTCGAGTCTTTCGTTATATTACCAATCGATTTTCATTTATATTGTTCGTAAACTGAATGGAGAACCGCATTGCTTGTAATTCCAGCCAGAGGTGCAAAATAATGACCCTTATTCAATTTTTCTGTTGAAGAATTCATGCAAGAATTATCGACATCGCAAGCAGCATGGGGTAAAGGATAAGGTGTGTCATTTGAATGTATCGACTCGTCAGTAGAAATATTTAAATGGTGAGACTCAGGTGGGAGTTGTTCTAATAGAAACGACGTTGTATTCCTCGTGTGACACATATTAAAACCTTGATGTCGCCAACTATCTGGAAGCCATGATGGTTGCTACTATTCTGGCGTACATGTTATAGGTTCACGCTTCAATACATCCTGAAAATATTCATGATTGATATTAAAATAAAATAACGAATTAAAACATCACACTCTGAAACAACTTATTATGATTTAAAAATTATTCCCAGAATACAACGTGATGATTGAAGATTCGTTGAGTGGAATGTGTGAATGTTAAATGACAAGAATCTTTCCGGAAAAGAAAAAAGAATTAGATGTCCTTAATTTTTTTTAAAAGTCGATTTTGTTGCGTTTCTTTCAACTTTTTAAATATTTAGAAAATAGTATAAATTGTAAATTTATTATAATAATTAATTAAATATTTCAACTAATGTAATAATTTGAGAATTTAATGATAATTTTCATTGATGTTTAGCTGAATAAGTGAATAGTAAGAGTTCCACGAAGCGTCCTGCTAAAATAAAAAATTTTGTTCATTATATATATAATAGTATATATATATATATATATATAATATATAATATATATATATATATATAGTAATATATATATATAAATAATATATATAATAATAATTATATATATATAATATTATATATATCATATATATACTATATAATATATTTATATATATATATATAGGGCTGCGGAGTTGGAGTCGTACGTCGTGGAGTCTGAGTCGTGCAATTTTCCAGTAGTCGGAGTCGAAAATTAATGTTAAGTGAGTCGGAGTCGAAAATTCTATGCAAAGTGGAGTCGGAGTCCAAAATTTATAGAATTAATTATTTATTATTATTAATATCTATTATTATTAATTATTATTATTAATTCATTAAATTATTATTATTAATTATTCATTGTTATTATTATTATATTATTATTTAATTAAAAATGTCGTTATAATTTTAGGAAAGGAAGTTTCATTGTGTGTCTTGCAAATTTTGTTAATATATTTATATAGATAATATATAAATATATATATATATTATATATATAATATATATATATATATAATATATATATATATATAATATATATATATTATATATATATATATATTATAATTATATATATATATATAAAATTATAAATATATATATAATATTATATATATACTATCATATATATATATATAATATATATATATATAATATATATAATATATATATATATATATATAAGTAATATATATATATATATATATTATATATATATATATATATATATATATACAGGGTGTTTCGGAATTGCACGGCAATATTTTAGGTATGGGTTCTCTACCACAATACAAACAATAAAGGTTACATTAACATATGTTTAAAATTAGTTTATAACCAAGATATCACATGTTAAAGTCACATTTCTCTGAACACTAGCATACATTCATTTGTTTAACGGGTGAGTACATTTCTGTCATTCCGTATTAGACTCTGTATGTGTAGGTTACTCATCTGATTGTCTCGTTTTGCGCGTTTACGTGTGAGTGAATAGTGTGTATAAGTTCAAGTTAAGATCATCATGGGTGACACCATGAATGTGTTCACATTTGCAGAACAAACAGACATGCTTTTAACGTATGGCGAGGTACATCAAAATGGTCTTGCTGCCGTTCAAAGATATCGTGAAAAATATCCCAACAGAGGAAGAATACCAGATCGTAAAACGATTTGAAGGAACATTGTAAAGACCCTCAGGGAAAAATGCACGTTAAAGCCAGTAAAAGAGTAACACCATCAACAAAAGACATAGACGTACTGCTACTTTGAAGAAGAAATACTCGATGCTGTTCAGTTATCTTATCTCCTAGTACTTAGCTAACCCGAAGATTGTCTCTTCGTTTCGATGTTTCCTCTACCAGCATATGGTGAACATTGCTCGAACAACAACTGTACCCATTTCACGTTACCCCTGTGCAAGAGCTGCAACCACATGATTATGACAAGCGCAGACATTTCTCCCAGTGGTTAATTTGAAAATGCACACGAGATCCTAACTTCCTTTGAGCCGCATGCTCGTTACCGATGAATCCTGAACTAATTATTGAAACACCCATACCTGGGATGATGAAAACCCCCATACGACAGCTACTACACATTACACTAGGCGACAATTTAGGTCGGCCCTTCTTTTTGCCATCTAGCTTTAAGGGATCTTACCTGCAATTTTTGCAGCATCATTCTACTGCAGCTTCTACAACATATTCCGATATGCCAATAGCAGGGTACAGATTGATCGCATGACGGTGTTAAACGCGCACACTCTTCGCAATTGGCAGGCGTCTATTTTTACACAACTCTAGCGGTCACCGATTGGTAGGGCGCAACGGTCCTGTGAAATGGCCATCACTATTTGAATATCTTACTACTTCTCACGAGACTGTTATATCTTCTCATCCAAATTCTGAGGTCCTCTATTTGGGGGAATTCATTAACCAACAATGAATGTTGGTCCTCTCATACCGAGATTAGGTGGGAGAGGCGAATCAATTCAGCATTCTCAATACGACCTGGAGCAAACTAATTAAAGGAACCCTCACCATTCCGCATCGTCCCAACCAATTCTTGAACACACTTGACCTATGTTTCATCACTAGTCCTTCTCTCTATAAATACACCACCTTCGCTCCTATTGTAAATCTGACCACAACCTTAATCTCTTAATTTTAATACTTTCTCCTCTCCAACATCTCCATCCTGCCCTATCGCATATTTTTCTGGCACTTTAATTCGGCCGAGATTGGGGGCCTTGCGTCGGCTTCCTACGCTAACTATACTTGGAAGACTGCTTTGACTCTGGGTTGAAAGCTATCGTATCTGCCGATAAGAGTGGGAAAGCCGTAATCGGTTGATCGGGATAGCCAGTTTCATTCCTTTCTTCGACTAAATCTTTCTTCCTCAATAATCCATGGTTCGATCGTGCTTGTTCTCTGGCCATTCAGGCCTAGAGACAATGCGTATCGGGAGTGAAAAAATTCTCGTTCTCCTATTCTTCTTGCTAATTTTCATTCAGCTAGAAATCGTTGTAGGATACTCCTCGACGAGCAAAACGGGCTTTCATCAAAAGAAAGGGCGCTAACCTCCTAGTTTCTCCTACTATAAAAATTTCTGGCCCTTGCCAAAAACCATCTCTAACAACTTCTGTAAATTCTAAGCCTTCGTCCTCCTCTTAATCGATCTGATGGTTCTGTTGTAATAATTCTCCAACTGAAAAGACAATCTCTTGTCCTATTTTCCTCTAAAACTCAACCTGGATGATTCTTGGCAATTCCTCTCCTCCCTCCTCTCCTCTCACTCTCTCTCTCCCCTCCTCCTCCTCCTCCTCTTCTTCCTCCTCAGTGTCCTATGCCTTGCTGTGAAACTTTGCATCGAGTGCATGGACATCCTTGAAATCTATGAAACGTTAGAAGGCGGGTGGCCCGGAATTTGGGCGTTCCTCCTCGAATTTTTGAGGGAATGTGCTTCCGTGCTGACCATCCGCCTCGTTCAACTATATCCTCTATGTCCCAATACTAGCACTTCTCAGTGTTGGAAGCACGCACACGTCCAACCGATTCCGAAAAAAAGAAGCCGCTCTGACCCTAACTATCGCCCTATACTCTCACTTGTATTCTATCTAAGATCTTTTGAAACCCTTCTCAACCCTCATTTCTTAGATCACCTGAATCTCATTCACTCTTTCTGATTTGCCAGAACGGCGTTTCGTGCTCGATAGTCCTACTGGCATATACTTTCCTATTCTATCTGATTTAATGGTTTTCGCCTATTAACTACGGAGAGACTTGCGTTGTGGCGCTTGACATATCCATAGCATTTGAACGGGTATGGCACGCGTCACTGCTCTACAAGCTCCCTCCTTTGGGTTTCCTCACCTTCTCTTTGCTTACTTTATGTCCTAGTTTTTCTCACTTCAAAGTTCGCTCATATCTGGTTGTTGTTGGACGGCGACTTCCCTCTTCTTCCTTTTCCTGTTAATATTGTGTGTCCTTCAGGGTTTCTGTCATTATTCCCCAACTATTATTCTTTACTCTTCATTAATGATTTCTCACCTGCTCATCTAACTCTATCCACTTCGTAGCCGATGACTCGACCCTTCTTCTTCAACTCATTTCAATTCTTCTCCTCTTTTACTTCTAGAATTGCCCTCTTGTCTAATCTTTTCCGATTCTATTCTCAGCTGATTGGGAATAGGATTTTTCGGAGTGAGGGTTCGTCTCACACTTGTAAATTTCAGATTCTTTAAAAACCTCAACTTCTACAATCTTCCTCTCAAAAAAACACCTCCTAACTTTCCTATCACATTCGAACGGTTCTCATCGTCTCTCTATTGACTAATATAAACATCTTTGCCTTAACATAAACCACAAAAACAGATCTTGAAACACCTCACTCCCACAAAAGGATATCGCCAGGCGGCCTCAAAAGAACTTGGGTTCTGTTTAGACTGCGAACTTTTTTTCCTCTTCTCATTACTCCAGCTATACAAATGCCTCATCCGCCCTTGTAATGAGTACTGCCTCATATTCTGGGGTGCTCTGTTGCACCCCGGCTTTGACAATGGTTCGAGTCAAAGCCAAAAGATTATAAACTGTCCTGTACTTTCCCGTTCACTTGCCTCTATCTTTGCGGCGCAATATTGGTGCTTTATCTCTTTTCTATAGTCCATCGGCCATCGGCAGGTGCGAGGGAATTGTGCACTTCGCGTACCACCACCTTACGCACGCCGCTCGTAACAGCTAGGGTTGCTGTGTCTGCGCAGAGTTTGTGTGGATTTTGGTAACTCCAGTCTAGTTCGTTGCGGTGCTTCTTCTTTCCTGCCACCTCTGTTCTTTAGAATTCTCTTCCATCTTCTGGTTTCCTGCTGAATTTATCTCCCTCACTTCAAAGCCTGCGTCTGCACACATCTGCGTAATTTGCGTTAATGTAACTTCCTGAGGCGTGCATACCCCTCCTCCAATAGGGCCTCCGCCCGTGAGTGGGTGACAACTGTAAAAAAAAAACATCCCCTGATTTACGCCATTGGATCACTTTATTGGGGCTGGATCAGTCTTGGTTTATTCCCGTCTGTTGAAAACGCAAGAAGGGCTACAAAATCAAATCGTGGATCCGCAGCACTATCCCTCGTCCTAATACTACGACGTGCCAGAGAAGACATGTGAACGTCCGTGCAGAATGCTGAAGTCATGAAAAAGAAGACGAATTAGGTCAATTCTTTTGGTAAAATGTCCTATGAATAAATAACTGTATGGCCCAATATCACGTTAACAAAGTATTTTTCGCCTTATTTGTTATATGACCAAATTGTTTAATAACTGTTATTTTGAACCCATTACGTACTAATATTTGCCGTGCAA
This sequence comes from Trachelipus rathkii, assembly GCA_015478945.1. Lineage (NCBI taxonomy): Eukaryota > Metazoa > Arthropoda > Malacostraca > Isopoda > Trachelipodidae > Trachelipus > Trachelipus rathkii. Next base: position 25,405 of record JABUQX010087745.1, read on the forward strand.
TTCCTGAAACACCTTGTTATAATATATATATAATATATATATATAGAATCTTACCTAAAATTTTTATCTAAATATTTAATATATTGTAGGCTTAGAATTTTCTACAATATATATAATAATTATAATTATACAGGTGTCTCAAAAAATGACTAGTATTTTCAGGTGTAACTACTGTAACAGAATGGCAGAGATCAACTTAGCTTAAGAGAGAAAATTTGTCCTTAAATGCTATTGGCACCGGAAACGCAACGGAAGTGCAAAGACGGTTCAGAAGAAAGTTCGATAAACCGCCACCAAAGCGCACCGGACCATTGTCCGCATCAGAGAGAAATTATGAAGCAGAAGGTAACCGTTCAAAAACGTCAACATAGAAACGTTCTGCCGACACGGAACATCCACCTAACCCTGCAAAGGAAGAGTAGGTACAAGGAAACCTCATCCGATCCCACGAAGAAATCTGTACGAACAAATGGCTCGGGAACACACATTTAAAAAGATAGGGTCCATGCATCTTGAATCGTCTACGCTGGAAATGCTACATTCCAAGACTACTCCATGCTCTCAATGAAGACGGAGACTTCAATTTTGTGAATGGTAACTGGCTAAATGTGCAGAAGATGCAAGGTTTCCACACAAAATTGTATGGACGAATGAGGCCAACCTTTAAATTAATGGCTCGATTCAACACCATAGAAATTGTAACCTACTGAGTCCTGTAAATCCCAATGTTTTACAAAACTGAACACCAATTTAAACCTATCCAGGTAGTAACTTGTGTGTGGGATTTCTTGCATTGGGCATCAATAGGACAGTTTTTTACGTAGAGCGTCGATGGGGACAAGTACCGTAACCTTGCATGCAGGAGTCGTTCGTCCACACATTGACAAGATGTTTGGTGATACGACGTGATTTACTTTCAGCAAGTGGAGCACCTCTCCTCTACCATCGCGATGTAAGAGCTCACCTCGATGCAACATTTCCAAACACACATTGGAATGGACGATACGGTATATTGAATACCCTGCGCGCTCCCCAGATCTCACGCCAATGGACTTCTTTTATGGGGACACCTCAAGGACAGAGTTTTTCGCTCAAAACCAAGAAACATAAAATGCATTGAATATGGAAATCTGAAAGACCAATGTCGCGAAACATTCCAAATGAACACTGTTTCGTGTCGTTGCGACTCCAATTGTTCGCGTTATTAGCTGTGTCTGGACAAGTGCGGGTCATCATTTTTCAAAACATTTGCGAACATGCAATCTTAAATAACATGTATGTTTCTGTAATCAAGCTTTAAACTTTCACGATGTCATAATCTTTAGTGTTAGTAAGCATTATAGTGTTAGTAACATATTTTTGAGACAACCCTAAATATCAGTGATTCCCAACTTTTTGTAATTCACCGGCACTCTATTTAAGGCTGTGGAATTTTTTAGGCATAATAGTTATTTAATATAATAATAATAATAATAAATAATAATAATAATAAATAAATAATAAAATAATAATAAATAATAAATCAATAAATAATAATAATAATAATAATATAATAATATAATATAATAATAATAGATACATAAATAAATGGATAATAAAATAATAATATAATAATATAAGTAATAATAAAATAATAATCAATAATAATAAATAATTAATAGATAATAATAAATAATAATAATAGATAATAATAATGAATAATAAAAAATAATCATCATCATAATAATAGCTATATAACTAACTATATAAATTCTCACTAAATCAATAATACATAATATAATATAGATTTTTAATTTAAAATATCTTATAAAAAATAAGCTTAAAATTTAAAAGCTTGGGTTGCGGTTTAGAATCGATTAATGGAAAATTTGTGCTTGATGCTTGGAG
>JABUQX010087746.1:0-7500 GCA_015478945.1 Trachelipus rathkii
TCCGACGATGAAGAATTATGATGAAGATTAAACAAGACGCTTTTTCAACAAAATGCGACGCAATGAAAAAACAACAAGGTTGTTAAAAAATAATGAAAGAGACTGAAAAAATAATGATAGATACTGGCGGAGCCTTTGCCGAAGGCGTATCTGAAAAAAAAAAAAAAAAAAAAAAAAAATAAGGAGGGAAAATATCTCAAAAAGACCGTAGAATTACAAAGGTCAAATATTCGAAAGGGTTCTCAAAAATTAGTGGGGGCAAAATAAGGGGGTTCCTCAAAAATTCTCCTATGACGGGGTCGGTGGGATAAAAAATTTGGTTCTCAAAAAAGGTCAAAAGCCCAAAAAAAGTTAAGGTAAAAAATTCAGGATGTATAAAAGGTCAAAGCAAAAAGGTCAAAATTGGTCAAAAAAGGTCGCGGTCAAGAAAAGGTCAAAAAGGTCGCGGTCACTTAACGAGCGGAATACTCTTCCACTATTGCAAACTGAACCTTCGGCCATTTACAGTCCTGGTCTAAATCTTTTTATATATATGAGAGGCAATAGTGGCCCGCTCTGAACCCTGTGGGAACCACTCTTCACTATTCCCATGATGACTTATGCCATTTAGTTGCACACACTGTTTTCATATTCCACAACCACTCTTTAATCCAACCATGTTACCACTCCACCTACCACATTGCAATAAACTTCTTCATCAGCCTACATGTGGGGTAACTTTATATATATCTTTATATATTAATATATATATATATATATATATTATAATATTATTTATATATATATATAATATATTATATTATATTAATATTACTATATATATATAGTATAACTTCAATATATATATATATATATATATATATATATTACATTGAAACAAATCTGAAATAATTTATTATTAACTTTTTGGATATAAAATCAAAATTATGAAAGAAGATACTTCATTCACAGGCAATTACATGTCAAACCAACTGATAATGGTCTGTATTTGATTACAGCTCCTACCCCCAGAAGTATATAAGAATTGCAATTGTTAAACACCACTCATCATATAGTGCTTTAATAAAGTTGTGCTCGGATTGGGTCATTGATGCTGAAGTAAAAGAATTAAAGCAGAACCTGATTAAGTCTGTGAACCACCCTAAAATTTAACGGGAGAAAATAATAAACAAAACCATCAAAAACTCTATAAAAAACAGGACAAATACGAACACTATCTCTGAAAGCATTAAATATTTTAAAAACTTCAAATGCAAATACACTTCGATAATAGAGGAAAAATGCTTACGCGTGATTATTTACAACGCCCACAATTAAATTACCAAGCTAATTCAAATACGACATTTAACTATATCAACAAAATCAAGAACTTTCTTTCCTGCTTTTCAACTACAGATACCTTTCAGTTATCATCATGTCGTTTACCGCCGCAGTTCGCATGTCCTGAGTCGTGACTGTACTCGACATATATTGTTTTAGCGACGACTATATAGATTGTTTTTTTTTTTTTTTTTTTTTTTTTTTACAGTTGTCACATCACTCACGGGCGAGGGGGTGTCAAGGTAGGGGGGGTGCTTCCACGCCTCAGAAGTACACAACTAACGGCAAATTAACGTGCATATGAGCTACTAGACGCAGGCTTTGTAAGCGCGGGAGATTAAATCAAGACGGAACAATAAATGATGAAGGTGTCAAGCAGAATCAAAGTGGCTGGATAAGAAGGCAAGCACCGCAGCGATCTATGCTTGAGTTGCCTATACCACACGAGAGAGAGTGCGGCAGATCACAGCCCCTTGTTCTACGAGGAACGTGTAAAGGGACGGTACTCGAGTGACAAGTTCCCTAGAGCACTTGCCGCTGCGGTACCTATAGAAAAGGGATAAAGACCAACATCGCGCCGCAAGAGAAGTGGGTCAATTGAAGTGGAAAGTACGGAACAGTTATAAGTCCCTTTGGCTTTTGACTCGATCCCATCTTCAAAAGCCGGTGAAACCAGAGCCCCCCACAGATATGAGAGAGTACTCCATACGAGGGCGGATGAGGCCCTTGTTAGCTGGAGAGTAACTGATAGGAGGAAAAAAAGTCTCGGCAGTTAAAGAATCACCAGTGCTTTCTTTGAGGGTCCGCCCTAGGCAATTCCGTTGGCGATGGGAGGTTTCCAAGACATTTTTTTGTTTATGTTAGTGCCAAGGATGTTTATATTGTCAACAGTGAAAGAGACGAGAGAACCGTTCGAAAGAGATAGGGAAAGTTGGAAAGGTGTTTTAGAGAGGCGAGATTTGTAGAAGTTGAGTCTTTAAAGAATTAAATTTCACAAGGTTGAGACGTACCTTACCCGGAAATCCTATCGCAGATCAGCGAGAATAGAATCGAAAGATTAAGTACGAGAGGCCATTTCGAGAACGGTAAAAGAGCGGAGCAGAATTGAATGAGTTGAAGAATAAGGTCGAGTCATCGGAAATCGAGTGGATAGAGTTAGATGTGCAGTGAGGAATTATTACTTGAATAAGTAAGAATAAAAGGAGATAAGTATCAGAATCGCCTGAGGAACAGCCACAATAACAGAGAAAGAAGAAGAAGTCGCGCCCGTCACAACAGCCGACATTGGCGATTTTGCGAGAAAACTAGACCATAAGTACAAAGCACTAAGTGAAGGAGGAACAAAGGAAGGGACTGGAGAGCATTGACGTAACTAGGGAATTTTTCTGGATGATGTTCTAGCGCGCATCCACGCAAGTCTCTCCCGTAGTTTCTAAGGGCGGAAAACCATATAATAGGTTAAGATAGAAATGTATATCGCCAGTAGACCTCTGGCGCCGAAAGCCGATATGAGAATAGCAATGAATGAGATTCCAATGATCTAAGAAATGAGAGAGTTGAGAAGTATTAAAGATTCTAGATATAATACAAGTGAGCAGCTATAGGGGCATAGTTAGAAAGGACAGACGGTGCTACTCTTTTTTCGGAAATCGGTTGGAGTCTGTGCTTGCCTTCCAAACATGTAGGGAAAGTGTTAGTAATGAGACTAACGAGGAATAAAGTTAAACGAGGGCGGTTGGTCATCACGGAACCACATCCCTCAAAACTCGGGGAGGAATGCATCCGGGCCACTCGCCTTCCTAACGTTCGTAGATTTCAGTAGCGCATTGACCCGATTCGTATGTAACAAGCTAATAGCAATATGACTACCTGAGAGGAATAAGGAGAGGAATGAGGGATGCAGAATCGTGCAGGTGAGTTTAAAGGAAAATAGGAGGCGAAGAGATGGCCTTTTCTAGTTGGTGAGCAATTAGCAACGTAGATACGCATGCAGTAACGATAAGAGGAGGAAAGACAGGATTTGAGAGAAGTTTGTTAGGAGATGTTGTTTAAAGCAGTTAGGTCCAGAAAGATTTGTCAGTAGGTAGGAGATGGGAGGTTTAACGCACTTTCGTTTGATGAAAGCTCGCTTTGCCGTCGAATAGTCGAAGAGTACCCTGCATACATTTCTAGCAAATGGAATTAGCAAAGTATAGGCGAAAGAGAATTTTTCACTCCCGATACTCACTGGTCCTCTTGGCCTGAATGGCCAGAAACAACACGATTCGATACATGGATTAATTAGGAGAGAATGACTTTAGTCTGAGAAGGGAATGAACCTGCCTCCCATCACGACACAGCTCCCACCGGTTATCGGCAGTGAAGTCGAAGCGTCACCCGAGACAAGCAGTCTTCCAATTGATAGTTAGCGTAAGCGAGCTAAAGGCCCCCATTCGGCGATCAAAGTGCAGAAAAAACGATTAGGGCAGGATGGAGCTGTTGAGAGAAAGTATTAAAATTAGAGAACTTAGGTTGTGTCAGATTTACCGCTAGGAGCAAAGTGGTGTAATTTTAAGAGATAAGGAACTAGTGGTGAAGCATAAGTCAACAGTGTTCAAAGAATTGGTTAGGACGATCCGGAATGTGGTGGGTTCTTTATTAGTTGCTCAATGCGTTGAGAATGCTGAAATGATTCTGCCTCCTCCCCCCCTAAATCGGTATGAGAGGACCCAACCATTCAGTGTTATGTCCATTAAATTCCCTAAATAGAGCTCAGTATTTTTATGAGAAAGATATTACAGTCTCGTGAGCAGTAGTAAGTATAATTTCGAAAAAGGCGTGAAAACTGTTTGTTAGGAGAGCGTGTGCAAAGCACAAAAGTTTATTTGTAGTAGAATGTGTGAGAAAGATTGTTACGCATAGAACATAGAATTAGGAGATTTCGAGATTCACGAGACGTTTACATGGAGTTGTTATGTGTTAATCATGGCCATACTCCACCCTTTAAGACGGACAATTTTTATGAATATAAGTTGTAGTTGGATCATATTGGAATCGAGTTAGAGGATAGATTCTTATGCTATCTGGGTCTGCAGAAGAGCAAAAGTTATGGCTAAGTTAGAGAGGTGGTGTTCCAGCGGATGCAGAGTATAGAGTGAGTTAGCCGCGGATTTGGTAACGTCGATAGAAAGCGCCTCTGTCAAACGCCGCTCGAACACACTGCACCACAATCACAACAACTAAAACACCAGTACAAAACAGACCAACACAAAACGACAAGATAGGGCATACAGCAACCTGGCTTATCCCAGTAAAATATACGAACATTTATTGTCACTGAAATACAAGACTAACTGTCTGATATTTAAAATGCATTTAAAATTTTACACTCCCTATTGTGAAGTCCCAAAACTGAAAGTAGCGTAGCTTTATACATTAAAACAATCTAAAACAGACATTAAATAAAGTCAAGTATTGTCTTTAGTTAAATATAATATGAAATACTAAATTTAAATTAATTTTTTATTTTAATTTTTTAAATCTAGTGTTAAAATAATTCATTTCATTTGTTAGAATCGAAACTCTGAGATATCCGAGGTTTACGGAAGAAACCGGTCAGGATCTATAAATATTAGAATATCGCCTTCTTACTTCTTTGCAATTATCTCTTAGATTAATAAATAAGCAAATTGAAATGAATATTCAGAGGAAATCATTAGGGGATTGGAAGTAAAAATTTAAAACTTAAATAATATCAAATAAGTAGTAATAATTAATAATAATATATTAATAATAATAAAAAAATAAGATAATAATAAGTAATAATATAATAATATAATAATAATAATAATAAAATAATAATAATAATTCATAATAGTATTTAGAATTTATGTTCTAATGAAATATGCTTATTACTATAATAACAGTAATGGTGGAATTTTAAATCAATAATATAAAAGATTAATAATAATGAGATAAATATCTATAATAATATAATATAATTAATATGATAAAATAATATAATAATATAAAGATAATAAATAAATAATAATAATATATAATTAAAAAATAATATATATAATAACATAATATAATAATAATAATAATATATAATAATAATAAATAATAATAATAATCAATAATGAATAATAATAATAATAAAATAATAATAATAAATAATAATAGTGTTTTTTTTTAAACCTGGGTAACTCTTATAACTAATCACTGTTTCTTAGTAGTTTCCCATAAAACTTATTTTATCTAAGTGAGCTGTTAGATTTGGAAAGTACTCTTTTATTTTGCTTAAGCTTTTCCATATTCATACTTTTATAAAGTGCATATTATATTTAAAATAAGGAACTTTAATTGATATTTTTTTGTACAAAAAATGTAACCGCGCTGTTGTATTTCACTTATTCTAACAATAATTATGATTATAATTCTTTATAATTTATTATATTTACAAAGTCGAATTTGAACGAAATTTTTAAGTCCTAATGCTTAAGTACGAGAAAAAAATGCGTCAATACGGCTTAGCGACAAACTTAGAGATGAGTGTTGTAATGTGTTAAATCATTATAGTATCATTTTGCGTCATTTGATTGCTGAAGATTGTGACATTTATATACAAATGCTGATAATGTGCTCGCAATGATGACGACAATTTAGGGATTACCTGGGCATGTTATATTAATATTGATTCATTTTAATTGGATCCGCTTTTTCAAGCTATTATATATATAATATTATTAATATTATATATATATATATAATTATATAATAATATGATTATATAATATAATATGTAATATTATATATTATATATATATATATTATATATATATATAATATAATTTATATAATATATAGTTTTATAGGTAGTAATATATAGTATATATATAAATATATATATTTATAATATATATTGTATATTATATATAATATTTATATTATGAAGATGATATATATATATATATATATATGACTTATTATAATATATATAAAAAAAAAAAAAAATAATATATATATATATAATGAAAATGAAAATTATAATGAAATTTGAAAAAGGAAGGATTGATTTTATTTTTATTCTCATCTGTCAGTCATCTCCGCATCAATAGATGACTGGACGCTTTGCCACTGATATATATATATAGTATATATATATATATTTATATATATATATTTATAGTATATATATATATATTATATATTATAATATAATATATATATATCACGTGAGAGTGAAGCAGAGGACAGACGAAGCCTCCGAGAGGGAGAGTGCCGGAGCAGTAAGACATAATTTAAGCCCTAGAATATCGAAATTAAGAGATTCAAGATTTTCGAGACGTGTTACAGGAGTGTTTATGTTTATATAAGCGCAGACCCCACCAATCAGACAGAAATTATAAAATAGGTTGTTGTTAGAGATATTTAGGTTAAAGGATAAGGAATCTCTGGCTAGATTGGTCTCGGACAGCAGTAAAAAATTAGGATTAGAGAGATAGAGAGGTGGTATTCAACAGATTCATGTTTAATAAGAAAGCCAAGGACATTAGCAAAGTTTATAAAACACGAAACGCCAAGAATATTAAGAACAGAGGAAGGTTTGAGTTGCGAGTTTTCGAAGAATATATTATACTTGTGTGTAAGATTATGTCGAGTAGATAGATGATACCACGTTTTCTTTGCCCCAACTAGAGATAAGAGAAAGATCAGTGGTCAGCTACTCCAATGCCACCATCCTGGCTTGAGCTAATTGCTGTTGATATGGTCGACTCATAAATTGTAAATAGTAATTAAGTGGGAGTCATCGGCATAGGAGTGGATAGGAGACGAGGTGATAGAGAAAAAGTCATTTATAAGAACTATAAAAAGAGTTTGGGATGGGACAGAACCTTGAGGAACATTAATATATTTAAAGAATGAACGGTGGCCGTTTATTGCATCTTCTATAGAACGACAGGAGAGGAAATCAACTAGGTTAGAGAGAGAAGGGTATATACCATAGGAGGGAAGTTTTGAAAGAATGGAGGTTAAAGGGATAGGACAATAGTTAGAAGAGTGTTGAGAGGGATCCCCCTTTTTTGGCACAAGTTGAATGAGCTCACGTTTCCAGCAAGGAGGGAAGGTCGAAGTGAAAAGACAGACGATATTATTTACCAAGACAGAGAGTAATCTCAGAAGAACCAGTTTGAAGAA
>JABUQX010087746.1:12500-17049 GCA_015478945.1 Trachelipus rathkii
ATGGTCATAAAATTATTGTATTAGATGATTATAATGCACAAATTTGAATTTGGAACTAGCAGACAGCGTTCACAGTTTATTCTCAACATCTAAATATCTCTGGTGGTTTTCATAACTCGGAATATTTTTCATCAAAGCAAGCATATGCGAAGTTTTCTTTAACACTCAGTATTAAACTGGTGTTTTGACGAGAAGAGACATGCTCAAATTAATGATTGGGAACTCAAATGTTTGCCCTTCAAAGGAAATGAGTTCTTAAACGTAATATTTAAAGAGGTTACTCGATGCACACGTTTATTTGATGTGTGAACTTCACCCCAAAAACACGTATAGAGTTTTGCTCCGTACTAACATTCTGCCCTATGAGATAGAAACCTGAATAATGAGTGCTCTAATTGCAAAGTATTTACCTTATATAACAAAAACTTTAAAAAACGTGAATACCATCTGTAAAAACGTAAACTAAATTAGTGAGGATGAGAAATTCTTCCAGTGTGTATGTGAAGTCTTTTATATCTTTATAGAAAGGAAATTTCCTTTAAGACAGAACCTCAGAAGGTAAAGCTATCGTCGTTTATAGATAACATCATTAAATAAATTCCCCTTACATAAAAAATCTGAAATAAACAAGAAGTTCTACATGAGAGGAGGAGGGGTATTTCCTACCATTACTCTTCTCCGTTATAGCTCCACTGATAACTAAGTGGTTGGCCCCATGATGAAGAAGGTTGCTTGTACTTCCATATTAAGAGTAAAGAGAAATGAAACGTATAATAATACAGACTTAACAGAATTCAGTTTCCTCAATTCAGGCATTCACAACCTTATATGAAGAGTTATTACTCACCACTGTGTCAAAATTCACCAATCACAGCTTCATCATTACAACCCCTATATACGCAGATATTACCCCACAATGCATTCGACATTACAATCTCTTTCACATCAACAACAACAGCTGTACCCTCAGAATCCTTATAGATTGTGAACGACTCATTATCTTTTCAGCAGCCTCTACCTCCCAGCTTATAATCCATGAGAAACGCATCTTATACCAAGATGCCATACAAAAATTGATAGATCCTTAAAGACTTGCATCTACGTCCATCACTACGCAACCCGCTACCCGTTGATGTAGATAATCCTAAGAAGTAAAACTTGAAGTGAAAAATGAAGATAAATCATTTAAAAATATCCTAGCGGAGAGCTTACCTATTAGAATGCGTAAATCAGGAAATAGTTTTATATAATATTTTAAAAGAACAATTATCTTTGAATGAAGCAGGGCAGATAGTAATTTGATGATGAAATAGTTTAAGGTTCATGTCCGGGGGATATGACAGTGGATCTATGAAGTAGTTGACCGAAAGCCACCGTAACAGGCCGGAATGAATCACAACAAAGAACATCAGACATTAATTTTCCCGAAGTTAATCTTAAATACAAACCGATTTAGCAGACTTAAGATAAATCCCCTTACTGCCAAACATGATTCAAGTCCCTTCTGGGTACTTCTTGCGCCTTTCAATAAATTTTAAACGTGTTAACTCACGAGGCCGTAATAAAAAACTTATAATAAACTAATAATAATAAATCGTATTTATGTATTATCATATATAGTTATATATATATATATATAATATATATATACATATAGTATATATATAATATATATATATAAATATATATATATATATATAATATATATATATAATATAATTAGTTGTAAGCTTGTTTATATAAATAAATATTTATTTTAGACCTTTTGCAGTTGTTCCAGAGTATCTTTATAGGCAACATTTTGGTACATCTATATATATATATATATATATATATATATAATTATAATAATATATATAATATATATATATATATATATATATAATATTATATATTATAATATAAAATATAAAAATAGCGTTTGCATGTGGGTCAGTAGCGCAACATGGAGCGAGCGAGTAGTTGATATATTTACTTCAATTGAATAGGGAACAAATAAGTTTGGGGGCTTCAGTAGGTTGCTTTAAGGTATTCCTAATATTGAGAAAAAGAGTTAAAACCATTAATTTAGTGGCGAAAGGCATTTACTCTACATAAACCTGTAAGAAAAAAGTTTCCTACTCGGAAAACCATATCTCCACAGCTCGATAGTGTATGGCAATTAGATTTATCGGAAATGATTAAATATAGTTCTTATAATGATGGATTTCAATACGTACTTTTTTACAATTGACGTATATTCTCGATACTTGTGGTTGAAGCCTTTAAAAGATAAAAGATCAGTTACAGTTGCAGCTGCAGTACTTGAAATTATAGAGGAAGAGAGGAGAACACCTAAATCATTCTGGACAGTATTCAGGAATGGAATCAAGGGTCGAGAGTTTCCAGGAGCTGACTTGGGAAGTATGTAAACTATCTACAATCATCGTTCTAAACAAAAGCCTATAGTTGAAGAGTCCACGTACTATTAAAGAGTCGCATTGCATAGGTAGTTTAACTAAAATGAATACTTTAAATATATTGATATACTGGAGCGATCTAGCTTATTCTTATAACCGGTCTTACCATAGAACTATAAAGAAAACTCCTTTAGAAATGTCAAAAATTAGAGGCCTTAGAACACATATGGGAGAAATAAAAAAACAAAATAAAGATATTCAGGAATAAAGGGAACGAATTATGCTAAAGTAATCTCGAACAGAAGAAGATTTAGAAAGATATGAATCCGGAGGTCTACGGAAGTTTTTAAAGTGCATAATATCCGATCCTTTCCACGTGATAGTTAAAGATTATATTACCTTTGAGGACTTTAGATGTGAAAAAATAAAGGAGGGTTCTATAAACAAGAATTACAGAAGTACGATTTAGTCCTGAAACTCACGAATATAAAATAGAAAAAATTTTAGGTACAAAAGGCAGAAATTAAACAGTATTTGTGAATGGAAGGGGATACCCGTGCTAAGTTAATACTTATATAAAAGCAAGTGAAATTAGAATTATCTAATCATTGTCATTGACATATGGAAGAGTGTAGAGTACTTTATTTTAACTCTCCCGTCTCAGCCTCCCTGGCTCTACATCTGATAATAAACTCTCGGATTTTAAAACTGTTATTGAATCCTATACAACTTGAAAGATAGGTATACGAAGTAGGATTATGTGAAATGATATTAAATACGGACATAGGAAATTTACCTCACAATCTATTTTCTGGATGTTGGTGTACAGAAGTGTAGAAGGTGTTGTAAATATATCCAAGTGAAAGATACTAGTCGTCTGCCTAGGTCAAGATTGGTAAAAAGAAATACTTCTTTGAAGAAATTTACTTTGCGGAGGTCATATTTTAAATCGGTGCCCGCTATTTTTTAAGTCAATTTAAAATGTGCTCTGTTGATATGAGTATTATGTGTAGCGACTTGAATAACAAAACTGAAGATGCTACCTATGAAGATAGAAGTAATAATATCTTTAAGCTCAAAAGTAAGTGTAAACCTGGGAGACCGTGATATGTTTTTTTCTGAGACGTGCACCATGGCAACCGAAGACATATTCGTAAACGTGATGCGGAGCTGGATATACTTCATGATATCCCTAACTATTTGAAGAGGGGTATACTATCTGTGGAGAATAACCCATTGCCTCGACATAACAAAAGATGAAGCAGATTCGAGTACTGCATTAACATGTACCCCATCCAGATTCTCAATCACCAGGTATGGCCTCTGTATCACAAATTTAATTGATCATGCATATGTAGCTAATACTAAAGCTCCTTTATTAAGAGTAGTATACTTTCCCAAAGAGAGTAAAGTTATAACATTCCCTAATGTTCATTATCTACCTCTGAATATAGATCAAATTTTGACTCTGTACGCGTGCATATAAAAGATGTAGAAGGAAATTCCTTCCCCTTTACATACGGCGCATTGTTATGCAAAGTTCCATACTTAGAAAGATAACAGTGCATAATTACAGCATATGGAATATATATAAGAGGTGTAGTCGGAATATTTTTTTTCATTCATTAACATACTCTCGCAGTGTAAAGATAGTATATAGAAAGACACTCCGTAATAAATTGATCGAAGAAAGGGTGTTCAGAGATGAAAAGTGCAGAGGGGTATGGGCTTGTGGACTTTTTGCCAAGCTAGAGAAGTGCAGGCCTCTACTCAGGGAGGTGGGGATATATAGTTAAAACGCTATAAGTAACAGGTTTGCATACTATTGCAAGATATTGCTGCAGGAAATAATCCTCGTACAGCAATAAAAAGACGTATCGCCGATATTTCAGATGAGATGTTGGATGAAGTTAAGCGTAAAATAAGACGTAAATGTCAGGTCAAGGTCGAGGGACCAAGAAGATTGTCATAAAAAAAGACTAAACGGAAAAAAACCTTTAAAGAAAAAATGTATTGATGTATTTGCCATTTAATTACTAACTGATAACTTTTATACGAGATGTGTATATAAGTAAGGTTTTTCATGAAAATGTTCATTATACGGCCAGAGCTCGAACATACAAGATGCATTTCCTTCATCCTTCTAGTCC
>JABUQX010087747.1:7500-12500 GCA_015478945.1 Trachelipus rathkii
ATATATATATATATATATATATATATTATATATAATATAATATATATATAATAATTATATATATAGTATATAAGATGACTGTATATATAGGTGTTCATGATTGTATAAGTATGGCTAACCCTCTACTTTATATATAAGGGGCGTAGTTATATTATACGATAGCGTCGTATATGGCAGGTAGTAGTTCTATATATCGTTATTATAGAGGTATTAGTGAGCGGGTAAGTATTATTATAGGTGGTGGTAGCTTATGTTATGGGTAGTATAGGGTTTTGTATAGTTATGGTGAGTAGTATAGGTTATAGTAAGTAAGTCTGGGCGCGTTATAGTGCTATTTAGTGATTATTATGGTATTATATCTATATATTTTAGTATATAAATGATATAATTAGTTATAGATGGTAGTTAGTATATCAGTGAATATTATTATTTATAAGGTAGGGTCATGATAGTGAGTTAGTTGAGTGTGTGTGTTAGCCTGTGTGTGATGGTGCTCGGTCGTCCTGGGCCTGATTCACTGTTGAAAGGCGCGTGAGTCATATGTTTGTAGTTTATTATCGCTAATACATATTTCTTAAATTTATTTGTAAATTATACATCAAAGTAAAGTATATGATTTTTCTTTGTGATTTTGTTTTGATATGGTACAGTGATAGTTGGGGCAGGGCTCTTTAGAAAATAATAGCATTAGTGCATCTGTTAAGCTGTAACACGCTACGAGCAGCAGCAGTCCTAGCGCAGCTCGACCTGTTGACATTCACCTATCTGCACTCACCGTATTCACTGAGGCTTACTATCGACCTATGTGCGCCGACTCCTACCACACACCTTAGGCAGCACACATCACTGTTACACTCACGCACGACACACACGAGCACACATGTGATAGTGATCGTTTTATACTTGTTATATATATTAAAGTTTTGTTTAGCTTATTTATTTAGTATTAATACATATATATGTATAATATATTAATATAATGATATGGGTGGTTATATAGGGCGTTAGATATTAGTTAGTTATACTAGTTTATGGGTGGTTATGAGATGATTATTATCAGTAAAGTTGTGTTTAGGATTTGAGCATAGTGCTCTGGCCTAATATTCTTATGGTGGTAAGTGAAGGCGTTTGCTAAGCGCGGCTAAGGTAACCTTGAAAGTTAGAGACAAGTTGGGATAGATACTGTCTAAATTTTGTCGTTCTGCTCTATAATGTGAGAAGGGCAATAAAATAATAAATTGAGTGGATGTTGAAGTGTCTCGTGATGTTTCTTTTCTTTAATAAATACTTTGTAATTGTCTATATATTTTGTAGAGATGAAAGTCTATCGTGCAAATACAATTTGAAATAATTGTATTGTTATTTACACGTACAGGTTGGTTGGTGTTATCAAATTTGTTATTTATAATTTATCTTGACTGGCATATTTTTCGGTTGATAAATGATCTAAAATTTTTTAAAATATATATATATGAGAATAGTTATATATATATATATAGTATATATTTATATATTAGTATATATACTTGATATATAATATATGGTATATAATACGTTAGTAGTTAATTGGTATTATAGTAGTTCTTAGTAGCTATGAGGGTATGGGTATGTTTAGTTTTGTGACTGGGTATGTTATAGTAGGTAGTATTGTAAGTGATATACGTATGGTGTTATTGTATATAGGGTTATTATAGGTTGTATAGTGAGGTATGAATAATATATAGGTAGGTAGTGTACACGCTGGGGTATATTAGGTGTATAATATTTGGCTGATAGTGTATATTTATGGTGGTGGTTGTTCTGGGTGGTGGTATGTGTTAGGTTATTAGAGTATTACTACGTGTAGGTGTAATTGCCATGTAGTATGGGGTAGGTATTATTATTAGGTGGTTTTAACTTATAGTATGGAGTATATATCGGTAGTGTAGGTGATTAATATATTGAGTAGGGTAGTAAGTATGTATATGGTAATATGATAGGTATATTTAGTAGTATGTATATATGGTTGTGTGTATTACATTATAATCATAGGTATAGTATAGTATTTAGTGGTCGGCTTTGTGTTTATGTGTATTGCAATGTCCTTTAACATGCATGATATTGTTTAAATTTTATTTCATTATTATATATTAGCTTATCTCCTTTGTATTATATATTCATGGTATTTAAATTTCGTCAGTATTTGTTGAGATGTGAAAGGCTGGGAAAAAGGAGTTCTAGAATCTTGTTCTCCTCAAATGTTGTATTAAATTCTATTCATCATGGTAAGAGGCACTAGTTGCGCCGTGATGTGTCTACATATCACACACTTACAACACACCATCACACACACACACACACACACACACACACATATATATTAAGTATATATATATATATAGAGGTATATATATTAAATTATATATATATGATTGAGTTAGTGGTTATATTATACTACTATATTATAGTAGTATTGTATAGTATTATATAGGTATCCAGGGTATATTTATAATATTACCCAATACATATATCAGTGTGTTGATATTAGTACCTATTATAGTATCTTGAGCCTATATAGTATATATATATTATTTAAGTTAGTTATTGAGTATATATGATATTATATATATATTATATATGTCTATATATATATATATATAATATATATATATATATATATATATAATATATATATAATATATATATATATATAATATATAATATATATATAATATATCTATATATATATATATATTATATATATAAATATATATATATATTATATTATATAATATATATTATATATATATATATAATATATATTATATACACACACATTATATATATATATATATATACTATATGTGTGGTGCAGAATTTTCCATACGGTATGTTCTGAGTTTCGTAAGAGGCTACTAAGGGAAAGGGGAAGAAAGTAGAACTCTTCGATGTAAAAGGATTACCAGTCGTTGGGGCATTTAAGTGTGTATTTACATCCATGAACACTAGAGTGCAAAAATGGGCTTCGCTTTTCTTATATATATATAATATATATATATATATATATATAACTAGTTTATCAATGGACTCTGACTACAGAATGGTGGTAGGTATATTGAGAAGGAACGAAAGAGATGAGCCAAGAAAGATTATAAGAGATAGACACCAAATAGAAAAGTTGAAGGACGGGGAAATAAAACAGAGATTTGATGAAACCTTGAAGGAGGGAAGGAGACGGGTGGAAAACATTGGATAAACGTAAAATGGAAAACTTTTAAGGAGAACATAGGAATAGCGGCACAGAATGTGTTGGGTGTGAAGAAGGTTGGTAGAGGAAAAAACAAAAGAACGGCATGGTGGAATGAAGAGGTAAAAGCTGTCATATCCAATAAAAACAAGAAATATAGATTATGGATGAAGAGAAGATACTAAGAAGACAGACTAATATACGAAAAGGCCAGGAAAAATGCTGAAAATATAAAGAAACGCTCTATGAAAAAATCCTAGGAAAGAATTGGGAAGAGCTGGAGGAGGACAAGAAAGGTAGAAGAAAATTAATATACGGATTGGCGAAAGGCATGAGAATATTGATGGAACGTGAAGCACATGTAGTAATGTAAAAAGATGGTGAGGTTTTGATTGAAGAGGGAGAGGTGTTGGAAAGGTGGAAGGAATATTTCGAAGAGTTGTTGAACTTTGAGGATGTTGAAGGGGGGGAGGTGGATGGAGGTGTGGAACGAGAGGAAGACTTGGAGGAGATGGAAGAAATAACAATGAAAGAGGTGAGAGAGGCAGTAAAGATACTAAAGAACGGGAAAAGCCCAGATACAGATAGATTAAGTGCCGAGCTCTATAAGACAGGAGAAGAAGTGATAAAATGGTTGTACGATATAATAAAAGAGATATGGAGAGGAGAAAGCTTGCCTGGAGAGTGGGAACAAGTAACAATATGCCCAATTTACAAGAAAGGAGATAGAAGAGTATGTGGTAACTATAGAGGAATAGCACTTTTAAACGTAGCTAGCAAAATATATGAAAGAATATTGGAGAGAAGACTGCGAAGCCGAGTAGAGGGAGTCTTGGGAGAATGGCAATACGGATTCAGAGCGGGCAGAAGCACAACGGAGCCAATATTCTACTGAAAATGTTGGTAGAAAAGAAGATAGAGTGGAACAAGAAAGCTAATGTGGCCTTTTTGGACGGAAAAATAAAGAAAAGTTATGGAAAGTGCTGGGAGAACCGGAGTATGGGAGTATATATATATAATATATATATATATATATATATATATATATATATATATATATATATATATATATATATATATATATATATATATATATATATTATATAAATATATTATATATATATATATCTCATATATATATATCTATATATTATATAATATATATATATAAATATATATATATATACTATATATATATATATATAATATATATTATATATATATATAATATATATATATGTATTATATAATAGTATATATATATATATATATATATATAATATATATATATATATATAATATATGATATATATATTATATATATATATATATATATATATATATATATATATATATAGAACGCCTCGTGGTGCAGGAGGTTGAGTCTCCGCCTCTCATACGAGAGGACGCTGGTTCAAATCCTCCGCGTAGCAGTTTGGAAGTTTTAATCTTACCTGGGGGCAAGAATAAAAACTCGACTGCGAACACTTGGTGTCGCCTTGGTTGGGATAGCCCGGCTTAAATTTCGATTTCCTTGGTCCCCCGTTTACCCCTGTATAGGGATAGCACGTTAAAAAGGTAGTTTATATAGTCTATCTGTGGAGGATGTTGAGGAGAAGGTGACTTTTTGTAATAATCTGAATGATGTTTTCGACTGGGTGAGTGAGAGTTTTAGGTTGAATGTATTGGGCGACTTAAATTGTTGAATAGGTGATCGAAAAAGGAATGATAGAATAGGTGTGTCTGTTACAGTTTTAAAATGCTAATGATATTA
>JABUQX010087747.1:17500-20708 GCA_015478945.1 Trachelipus rathkii
GTTTATGCACAAAATTCTGCAGCACACCTGGTACATTTAATCGAACTGTGGGCACAAATGACAAACACGAAAATGGTCACGCTTCATACTTAAAAAAAAAAAATTTGATGAAAACTTATATTTTAGGAAAATAAATACATATTTGTGAATTGTGATAAACCTTTCTTGTGTTAAACTCTAAGAAACTGTAAACCATGTCTTTAATTACTATAAGTAGTGAAGCAAAACCTATTAGTTGAGTTTATGATGAAAATTTACCAATCTCAATTTTTCGGTTCCCCATCAGCAAATCCACGGTAACCATTTAGTTTTATGTTCAAAAGTGAGCAGAATTGGCTATCCCGTGAACACTCACTTCATCAAAATCACTCACTTAGCGAAAATTCCTTCCAGTTTTCGTGAATCGTCATAATTCTAAATCAATTTTCTATATTATTTTTATGCATAATCACAACGATGGAATGATATCAACGCAATTCAAACATTTGAAAAAGTGAAAAGTTCCGGTAAGTACCGGCCGGAACTGGAACTTTTAAAAAATCGAGGTTCCAATATCCATTATATATATATATATATATATATATATATATATATATATATATATATATATATATATATATATATATATATAGTATATATATATATATATATATATATATATATATATATATATATATATAAATATATATATATATATATATATATATATATATATATATATATATATATATATATATATATTATGCATATATATATATATATATATACATTATTATGATGATTATATATACATATATATATACATATTATATGAGTTATAATAATATTATATACATACTATATTATGCTATTGATATATATACATGATATTATACATATTATATATTATTATATAAAGATATTATTACATGATACAGATTACATACTATGTATATATACATATATATATATATATATATTATTATTATTTATATTATATGTTATTACATATACATATATATATATATACACATATTATTATTAACAACAAATTGATACTACACACAACAACATTATTCTATATATTATATATATTACATATATATACATATTATTATATACATATATTATATATATATATTATTGTTGCCATATTTCACATATATATATATTATTGTTATTATTATTATTATATTATTAGATTATATTATATTTCCATATATATATATTATTATATATATATATTATTATTATTATTATATATATATATGATATATATATGATATATTAATATTATTATTATTATACATACATATTATACATATATTTATATATAGTTAGATATATATATATATATAAATAAATATAATATAGAGATATATATATATATATATATATATATATATATATATGTATATATATATATATATATATATACACATAACTAGGGTAAGACATTTCTAATGAGCGTAAAGTCACAAATGACAAACACGAAAATGGTCTTACACTCTTCATACTTAAAAAAAAAAAAAAAAAATGATGAAAACTTATATTTTAACTTGAGGAAAAAAAATACATATTTGTGAATTGTGATAAACCTTTCTTGTGTTAACTTTAAGAAACTGTGAACTATTAAGTCTTTTAATTACTATAAGTAGTGAAGCAAACTTATTTAGTTGAGTTTGATGAAAATTTTATCAAATCTCAATTTTCGGTTCCTCTATCAGCAAATCCACGTGGTAACCATTTGTTTATAAACAAAGTAGTGTGAATTGGTTATCCTGTGAAATTAATACCTCACTAAGTCACTTTACTTAGTGAAAATTTTCCGGTTTTCGGGAATTTATTACGTCAGCACTGCAATCAATTTCTATATGACTTTATGCATAATCATAACTGAGTAAATGATAAATCAATTAAGAATTTTTTTAGGAAAGACATTTGAAAAAGGGGAAAGTTCTGGTAAGTACCGGCCGGAACTGGAACTTTTAAAAAATCGAGGTTCCGGTACATCTCTAATATATTTATATATATATAAGATATATTAAAAGGTTGTTATATATATATATAGCGGATATTATATATATATAAAGAAAGAGCAGCAGAAAGTATATACAACATTACATATATATGATAGTTATAGTTATTGGCTACATACATACATATATACATGTTGATATTATTATTATTATTATATACATATATATATATATTAAATATATTATTATTATATATATATTATATTATTATACATACATATTATTATTATTACATGTTAAGATTATATATTATATATTATTAATATATTAATAAATATATATATATACATATTATTATTATTATTATTATTATTATTATTATTATTATTATTAATACATATTATTATTATGTTGATATACACATACATATTATACATACTATCATGCTATTATTATAACATAGCATACATATATATACATATATAGTTATTATATATTATTATTATACTATATATATATATATATATATATATATATATATATATATATATATATATATATATATATATATATATATATATATATATATATATATATATATATATATATATATATATATATATATATATATATATAAAGTTCGTGGCGTAGGGAGATTAATCCAGAAGACTTCATGCGAGAGTGACGCTGGTTCAACTTCCAGGTAGCAGCTCCAAGTTTCATCTTCATGGGGCAAAATTAAACTCAGCTGCGAACACTTGGTGGCGGCGACAGGCTTGGGATAGCCGGCCTTAAAGTTCGTTTTCCCAGTCCCCACGTGTTACCCTTGAGAAGTAAGACTAAGTACATTAAAAAGTTGAAGTTTTATATATATATACTATATAGGAGTATATATATATATATATATATATATATATATATATATATATATATATATATATATATATATATATATAGTATAAATAACCTTCCACCAATTCTTATTGAGATCAAATTTTTCCCCCATTCTTTAGTTTATAAATACATTAATTATTACATTATAATCTAAAATATCATTATAAAATGACAATTATATTCATGCAAATTGTACCAATATATTTATTTATATGTAGTTAATTTTTTTTCCACAGAATGTATCACATCTGTGCATCATATATACACTGAAGTGGCAATGCACGAAAAATGCGAAAGCGTTTCACGATAATGCGAAACGGTTAAACACCCAATTCCATAACTGAACGAAGTATACC
>JABUQX010087748.1:0-7500 GCA_015478945.1 Trachelipus rathkii
ATATATATATATATATATATATATATATATATATATATATATATATATATATATATATATATATATATATATATATATATATATATATATATATATATATATATATATATTTCTCGCAATAATTATTATTTATTTTTCAAAAATTTTAAATTTTCAACAAAAGGGTAAAAAAAATAAAGTTAATTGATAAAAAAAACATTTATTTGGGTCCTATATGATGGTGTTGTATATGATATATTGTTTAATAAGCAGTTTGGCCACCTTTTGCATGAATAAGTGCTTTAACACGTCTTGGCATGCCAGTGATCAAAGTTCTGCACATTTCTTGAATTCGCGGAGATCGAAACCAAACTTCAATAAGACGTTCTATAAGTTGTTGTTTGGTCGTAATGGGCTGTTTATGTATTTCATCCTTGAGTATGCACCATAAACTCTCTATAGGATTCATGTCTGGAGAATTTCCAGCCCATGGGAGCACCTGAACGCCATTTTCTGTGCACCATTTCTTCACCGATTTTGCAGTATGGCATGGAGCAGAGTCTTGTTGAAATATCCAAGGACTTTCACCATACCATTCCCTTATTTGAGGTAACAAACGACCTTTAAGTACCTCTATGTACTTAAATTGGTCCATGGTTCCATCAACAATGTGTAAACGGCTTGTTCCATGCACAGAAATAGCTCCCCACACCATGATTTTTGTTGGAAATTTTATTGTTTTCTTCAGACATTGAGCTAAAAATTCTTCACCAGCTCGTCTTCGAACAGTCTGAACACGGTCATCAAGTACTGCGATGGTTGATTCGTCAGAGAAGACTACCTACATGAAAAAAGAAAATATACAGTTCATACAGTCAAGAGAACTAACTACCTACATGAATATAAATAATATACAGTACAGTTAAAAAAAATACTGTCACAGATACTGTAACAGAAAATATTCCTATATCCACTAATAAATTATTTTTATGCACCACAACTTCTAATAATAATTAATGATCTTTTGTCCAATACAAGTTAACTATAGATGTGTCATTCTTACCTTTTCCCATTGCTCGGAAGTCCACTCAACATGGTTCTTAGCCCAGGCATAACGTGTCTTCATCATCATCTCTGTAAGTCGAGGCTTCTTTCTCGGGCGATACGCTTTCAATCCAACTTCCAAAAGCCTCTTGTTCACTGTTCTTCGGGCAAGAATAACACCCTCCGCAGCCAGTTGAAAAGAAATCTGTTTGCAAGTTAATCTTCTGTTAAGAAGAGCCTCTTTTATTATCTTTCTATCCATTCTAGGAGTTGTTTTACGTTTCCGACCACATTTTCCAACCCTACTCGAGTTCAAATTTTGACTGTTTTCCATTTTCTTTTTAATATTGCTAACTGATTGAGTTGATACATTCAATTTTTTGGCTATTTCTTTCTGTTTTAGCGTACCTACACTTAATAGAACATTTATTTGTCCAACTTTGCGTGGACTCAAGTCCTTAAATTTACCCATTTTCTAAAGTTTCTAAATAGCATAGATTTGTTAAAAAATATAAAGACAAAGTCTATTTTTATAAATCACATCTGGGAACAATACATATTACTGCAAAAATAAAAATTAAAAGTCTATAAGAGGCAGAAAATTCAACTTCACAAAGCCAAACTAATACACAGAATGATTTCGTCAAAATCTCGTGCGCGGACTAATACACGTGGGTCCAAGTTATTTCTACAGTGTTGCCAGATTTACTCGAATATTAGACTAAAAGTCTCTAAAAATTAATGTTTAATAGTTGTTCGGTGCTATTGTATAAAAATAAAATGATTGCAATAATTTAAATACATTTTGTTGACCATTTTGTTGAAAATTTGAAATTTTTTGAAAAATCCATAATAATTGTGCCAGTACTGCGGTATATATATATATATATATATATATATATATATATATATATATATATATATATATATATATATATATATATATATAAATATAAAAAGACACATATATATATATATATATATATATATATATATATATATATATATATACTCTAAAGAAAACATAAAGTCATTTCTTTATTAACACAAAATGAAAAATTAAAAATTCCTTTGAAAATATCTGATCTCTTTAAAGGACGCTGATTTCCTTGTGATGAACCATAATACTCATATATCATGTCACAAAGTTCTTTATATATATATATATATATAGTAGTATATATATATATATATATATATATATATATATATATATATATATATATATATATATATATACAAGTATATATATATATATATCGGTATATATATATATATATATATATATATATATATATATATATATATATATATATATATATATATATATATATATATATATATATATATATATATATATATATATATATATATATATATGATGCAGGTAACATCCGCGGAGCATCCGCACATTATTAAAGATCCTGCCCTGCGGATGTTGCGCGGATATTTATTGTCGAGATTTGATAGAGAATTTTATAATAAAAAAACTCAAGATGAATCTGAGCGCAAACTTTAAATGAGAGACATGGGACTCTACTCAACTGTGAAATGATGACTCATGATCTCACAGCATGAAGTTTATAATAATTTGAGTCAACAAAGTCACATGAGATTACGCCTCGTGGCGTAGGAGGTTGACTCGCCGACTCTCATGCGAGAGGACTCGGGATTCAATCCTCCGCGTAGCAGTTGGAGTTTTATCTTCCTGGGGCCAAGAATTAAAACTCGACTGCAAACACGTTGGTGGCTCTGGTTTGGGATAGCCGGCCTTAAAGTTCGATATCCTGTAGTTCCCCCGTTATAAAGCACGTTGTAATACCATTAATCTCAACGCTAAGGAAGCATTTTGAACCATCTTCAAATGAAAATGATGACGGTTTAAAAAGAATGAAAGATGTAATAAAACTAGAGCTAGAAAAACGCTTTGGTTCTGTGGAAATTAATGGCCTTCATACTATTGCAACTTACTTGATCCCCGTTATAAAGGCAAGTTTTTTTGTAACACAATATTAGAACAAGTTAAATCGTCACTTTGTGTTGCAGTTGGAAAAACTTCAATCCGAATAGTATTAATTCGCCACCCATTAAAAGAAAAAAACGAAATCTACAGAACCAACACCTTCTACAAGTAAACCAATGACAGGTTCACTGGAAGAATTTCTACAGTCCAGTAGTGATGAAAAAACACACGCATTACCAAAAGATGTACTGCAAATGATTGAAAACTATCACCAAGAAAAACGACTAGTTACAAATGATGATCATATCTGTTGGTGAAAAGTTAAGCAAAATGTTTACCCACTCTTAAGTAAATTTGCAAGGAAATACTTGGCCTGTCTTCCACCTAGTGTTCCAAGTGAAAGAGTATTTAGCAATGCTGGGCTAATATATGATGAAAAGAGAAACACTCTCAGCAGAAAAGGCAGAAAAATTGATGTTTCTGCACAACCTTCCTATATTTGACTTTCAATACGAGTGCAAAAAGTATATAACCCATTGTAAAATCTTTCATTAAGGGGACGGTCTTGGTAGGGGTACCTAACTTTTGTGGGTAGTAATCATCAATTCTATGATTTTTAGGTTTTAATACACTCTAATGTAGAATTTTCTGCTCTATCGAATGGTTTGTTTATTTTGAAAAATAAAAAATATTTTATTCATTGGCAATAATAGGGGCACACGGGGGTCAATTTTGGGAGGTCATAAATGAAAAATCGCGATAACCTTTTTATTATTCATCCAATCAGCACGAAACTTTCGGAGCATGTATATAGAAAAAATATTTTTTTAGATAAATTTTTAGTACACAAAGTAGATTTGCTGCTGTGTATGGGAAAATTTTCATATTTTCAAAAATTTCCCCACAACCCTTGAGTTTGCAAAAAAAAAAAAAAAAAATCTAAACAAAAAATGTGAATTTGCCCATTTATATATATATATATATATATATATATATATATATATATATATATATATATATATATATATATATATATATATATATATATATATATATGTTGTTGTATATTTTTTTTTTTATATTTTTATATATATATATATATATATATATATATATATATATATATATATGAAAATTTCGTATTGATCGGATGAATAATAAACAAATTATCGTGATTTTTCATTTTTGAGTTGCCCAAAAAAAATTATATTTGGGGGCATGTAACTTTTTTAATATTTATCCGATCGCAATTAAACTTTCAGAGGTTGTGCAACTCTTCAAGTTACACATAGTTTATTTAGATTAATATTTCGTATTCCTAATGGTTTTGACGCTAATCACGAGAAAACATTTGAAAACTTCGAAATGTTTCCCATGAACAGCGGCAAATCTGTTCGGCATACAAAAACTTTATATAAACACAAAATGTGTATCTTCCCCAATTATACATGCTCTAAAAATTTCAAAATGATAGTATGAATAATAAAAAAGTTTTTATTTTTTTATTTTTGAGTAACCCCCCAAAAAATTAATGATTGGTGGCATACAACATTTTTATTATTCATCTGATGAGAGTGAAATTTTTGTAGCTTTCATATCTCGACGAGATACATATTTTTTGTTTAGATAAATATATTATGTCGAACTGGTTCGTCGCTAGTCACGGGAAAACTTTTGAAAATTTTGAAGTTTTCCCATGAGCTGCGGCAGAACCGCTTAGTAAAAAAAAAAATTATCTAAACAAAATATGTCTATCCTCCCAGGTTATACATGCTCTGAAAATTTTGTAATAATCGGACACGTATTAAAAAAGTTATCGTGATTTATCATTTTTGAGTTGCCGAAAATGATAAAAAAAGTGAATTTTAAATAATTGGTGGCACATAACCTTTTTATTATTCATCCGATTAGAATGAAATTTCATAGAATTATAGAATTAGGCGAGATCAACATTTATTTATTTATGGAAATTTTTCGTACACCCAACGAATTTTCCGTTGCTAGCAGTTCAACTTTTTGACTTTATTACTCAAAAATAATTTTTTTTACATCGAGCTGAAATTTTGGGATATAGCAAAAAATCCGCCAGACATTTTTATAGTTTTCCCCTGTGTCTTCGATTTTATATCCGTTTAGCTATATTTTGATGTATAGATTCGTTCAAATATAATAAATTTTGATAAGTTTTTTACAACTTTATAGTTTTCGGAAAAAAGAAAATAGGCACATATTTTGCTCACAAAAAAAAAAAAAAAAAAAAAAAAAATATTGACATAACGCTGCTATGTTTGAGATATTTTTTAAAACATCTGTGCATTGCGAGTATTTCGGTGAAGTCCGTTTTTAAAAATCTTTTGTAGTTCAGCAGGAATTCACTTTTAAAAATTGTTGAGTAAAATGCTGATTCATGATATTCGGGATGAAATTACTCAAAATCAGCCTTTTTTGCAAATGTCCTCGAAATAAAAAATTATACAACTTTCTTTGCTCTTTTTAATGGTGTACCATTTATCCCAATAAAATTAAAAAAATATTTTGCCAGTACCGTCCCCTTAAAGTCAGAGGTTGGGGAAAGAGGTTCGAGTTGGGTCCTCGTCCCGCACCCTTTTAACAATTATACTAATTGATCGTGGCTAAAACTCGAAATATATTAGGCATATATATATATATATATATATATATATATATATATATATATATAGTAGAAATATATAGATATGATCAAATATATATATATATATATATATATATATATATATATATATATATATATATATATATATATATATATATATATATATATATATATATATATATATATATATATATATATATATATATATATATATATATATATAAAATCTGCATCCGTGGATGAGAAAAAAAAAAGACATCTGCTATATCACTAATATATAGTTCTTGCAAAATGTTTATTATTTGCCAAAATATATATTGGCAAAGCCTATTTTATATATAGAAAACCAAATAAAGTAAATGAATTGTATGAAGAACGTATTATCGATTTTATTTTTTAGAATTTAGAATATATTTGTTTGTAACTTCTTTTATCTATTTTTTTAGTAATGTGTTATTATATGATGCTATTGTGATATAATGATTGTTTATAATCTTTGCTTTATAAAAATTATTGCTTTTATTGAATATAGCTTTATTTATTGAATATCTTGTAGAATACATTTTTTGGCGTGCTGAGTTAGAGCGCTTTTTAAATAAAAATTGGTTTCGCGTGTGAAAGAAACTCGGTTGGAGGTAAGCGAGAAAAATTAATATGTATTAGAAATTAATGTACTTAATAGAAAGGCATCGATCTTGTTAAATTGTTATTCCGAATAACGAAAACCAAAACCAAAAACAATATAGGTGTTTTTAATCCCTACAATATAGAAATAAGTTTATAAAAGGGTTATAACGATATTTGTTGCTGGTTCACCTAGCTTCGACGTACTAAACACTAATAACTTAGCTTCCTGTTGGTGAAGAAGGCGACTCCAAACAGTAAGGCTACTAAGCTATCTGTTCTATTTAGGTTTCTTAACGTAAAAGGAGTTATTACAAGAAACTTCAAAAGAACCTCAACCGAAACCCGTATAGTGGAGGAACAAGAATAAGAGATAACTACAACTCCTCGACTACATAATTGGTGAACCCAGAAGTCGAACACCCTCTCAAGACTTGAAAAGAAGTCCACTTTCTCAAGAGTGAAGAAGAAGACCACTATCTCATTACTCCAAGAAGATATCTACAGACAGCGAAAACATACAGCCTCTTCCCGAAGATCAGATAGAAGAAACTATCGCTGGGATCAAGGTGAAACCTCCAGTGTTTTCTGAGACTTCAGTTTCAACCTGGTTCAGAGTCTTAGAAACACAATTTCACCTTTGAAAAATAACTTCGGAGGAGACGAAGAAGAAGAAGAAGTGATCGGCAACGACGCCATCTTTCTGTCTTAACAGAATGTTTATTCAATGAACTACCTGAGAGGTGCAGATAGCATTGTGGCAGATGCTTTTTCCCAGATACCCTCGGTAACAGTAGAGTCCTTCGATTTACCTGCCACCGCTCATCTTCAATCAACGGATGAAGAAACTACCACTTTTTCAGCCTCGTCTTCATTCTTACCCTCTACAAGAAAATCTTCAAGTGTGTTGTGATACCTTTTCAGCTTTTCCACGATCATTTTTGCCAAAACCTTATCGTGAACAGATCTTCAATAATTTTCATCAGATGTCTCATCCTGGAGTTAAAGCTTCACTTCGTCTTATGAAGACTAGGACTAGGCCGAATATGGATCGTTACATTAGAATTTTGGTTCGCTCCTGTCAACAGTGCCAACTGTCAAAAATTTAACGCCATACTAAACCACCTATTGTTTCTATGAAAATCCCGTCACAGAGATTTGAAACGGTGCATATCGACATCGTAGAACCATTACCTCCATGTTCCTTTACCGATACTTCAACTCCAGTCTTCAGATATCTTCTCGCCTGCATCGA
>JABUQX010087748.1:17500-25000 GCA_015478945.1 Trachelipus rathkii
CAAAGAATTATTGAAGATGAAGGAAAACGAGGTCTTCAGTTGCTTGTCTTCTTCCATCTCTCCATTACTTCCAAGCCATCATTTTTAAATTCAGATTTTATAAATTATAGGAACAAAAGATAGGAAATGAGTTTTATTAATATATATTTGAGAGAGAGAGAGAGAGAGAGAGAGAGAGAGAGAGAGTGAGAGAGAGAGAGCGAGAGAGAGAGAGAGAGAGAGAGAGAGAGAGAGAGAGAGAGAGAGAGAGAGAGAGAGAGAGAGAGAGAGAGAGAGAGAGAGAGAGAGAGAGAGAGAGAGAGAGAGAGAGAGAGAGAGAGAGAGAGAGAGAGAATTTTATTGTTTGGTATATTATTAAAATTTATTTCTTTAACAAAATTGAGAATTTACCTTTGTAATGCCTTTTTGATTGATTTTATTGGTAACGTTGAAGTTATATTTATATATATATATATATATATATATATATATATATATATATATATATATATATATATATATATATATATATATATATATATATATACATACATACATACATACATACATATATATATATATATTATTATTTTATATTATATATATTACATATATATTATTATTATTATTATACATTATTATTAGATTATTATTATTTCCGCGTAATATACTATATATTATTTATTGTATTAAATATTATATTATATATTATTATATTAGGATTCATATATATATATAAATATATATTATTATTCTAATTATATACATATACATAGATATTTAATATATTAAAAATTTATTGTTATTCTTATGATTATTAAATATTATTATTATTACTATGTTATATTATTATATTATATTACATATTATATTATAGTATGTATGTTTGCATGTATGTATGTATGTATATATATATATATATATATATATATATATTATATATATATGTATATTATTAAGGAATGTATTATTAGGAAGAAATTATTATTATATATTATATTATTATTATATATTATATATTATTATTATACATATTGTTATATATGTTGTTAAGATAGCTAGCATATATACATATATTATTATTACTATATTATTATTATATACATATTATGCTATTATTATTATTATTATACATATATATATATTATTATTATTATTATTATTATTATTATTATTACATATTATTCTATATATATATTATTATTTTATTATTATATATATATATTACATATATATATATATTATTATTATTATTATTATTATTATTATATATTTATTATTATATATATTATTATTATATTATTATTATTATACATATGTATGTATGTATGTATGTACAGTATGTATGTATGATATATATACATATATATTATTATTGTTATTAATCTATATCTACATACATATATTTGCCCGTTAACTTTCCCTATTATTGCATATATTATTATGTATACATGTATGTATGTATGTATGTATGTATGCATGCATGCATGCATGTATGCATGTATGTATGTATGTATGTATGTATGTATGTATGTATGTATGTACATATTATCATACATACATTATATATACATATATATATATATATTTATATTATATATATATATATATATATATATATTTGTATGTATGTATGTATGTATGTATGTATGTATGTATGTATGTATGTATGTATGTATAGAATGATTGTATGTATGTATGTATGTATGTATGTATGTATGTATGTATGTATGTATGTATGTATGTATGTATGTATGTATGTATGTATGTATGTATGTATGTATGTATGTATGTATGCATGTGCATGTATGTATGTATGTATGTATGTATGTATGTATGTATGTATGTATGTATGTATGTATGTATGTATTGCAAGAAGGTGTGATAACATGAATGTATGTATGTATATGTATGTATGTATGTATGTATGTATGTATGTATGTATGTATGTATGTATGTATGCATGTATGTATGTATGTATGTATGTATGTATGTATGTATGCATGTATGTATTGACGCATGTCAACGTATGTATGTATGTATATTATATTATTTTTATTATATTATAACATATTATTATTATTACATATACATATACTGAGTCGTATAAACCTTTTATTATTATTATTGAGCATATTATTATTATTGTTACATATATATATAAATATATATATATATATATATATATATTTTATATTATGATATTATTATTATTATAATTATTATTATTATTATTATTATTATTATTATTATATTATATTATTATTATTATTATATATATTATATATATATATATAAATATATATATATATATATATATATATATATATATATATATATATATATATATATATATATATATATATATATATATATATAGTATATATATAAATACATATATATATATATATATATATATATATATATATATATACCGGTTTTGATTTGAAAAAAAAAAAAAAAAAAAAAACGTGTTTTTTTTTTTTTTTTTTTTTTTTTTAACGAGGGTGGGGGTTTCAAACGTTAAACCACCATATGAAAAATACTCTCCCAGTCACTTTCAGATCTGCAGTAAACTTTAAAATAGTTTCAGTAAAAAAAAAAAGTTATCCTCATTTCGATTTTTAAAAAATCGTTAAGGACTAACAAATATTTGATTTGGATCTTCTAGAATCATACACCAAAATATATATCTAGGCCCAATCATTCTAAATTATCTGCGGAAATGAATTGAATAAAAAATGGTAAAAAGAATGAAAAATTTATTGAATGAAAATTAGAAAAATAATAATAATAATAAAAATTTATGAAAAAAAAATTAAAATTACCTTTTTTTTTATATATATATATATATATATATATATATATATATATATATATATATATATATATATATATATATATATATATATATATATATATATATATATATATATATATATATATATATATATATATATATAATTTTTATTTTTTTATATATATTTCTATTTATATATATATATATATATATATATATATATATATATATATATATATATATATATAGTATATATAGTATATATATATATATATATATATATATTTATATATATATATATATATATATATATATATATATATATATATATATATATATATATATATATATATATATATATATATATATATATATATATATATATAAGATGAATTTTATTTATTGATATTTATAACCTTTAAATTTTTATCAAGTTTCTCTTCTTCTGTTTAGCTATTATTTAATTTCTGGTTTCATTCGTAGTTTTTACACTCTTTCATCTAAGTTCTTTATTCCAAGCTGCGGAGCCGGAGGTGGAGAGGGGAGCCGAAGTCACTGAATAGCAATGATTTGGTGTGGGTTCCAAAATATTTCGTTTACTGTAAAAATTATAAGTTGGTTCAAAGTTGGAACCTAATAATTATAAAATAATAAGAGTCGGAATCGGAGCATAGCAATTTTATAATGCTTGAGCCGGAGTCGGAGCCAAACAATTTTAAAATATAAAATATTGGAGCTTGCAAAAAAAAAAAAAAAAACTACCCCCCCCTAGCAAACATTACTTTATTATTCTTCTATCTATCCTCCTCCTATCTTCCCCACTCTTCTCTACAATCCCTTTATTCTTCATCTTTCTCATCCACCTTCCTTCATCCTCTATCACCCTTCCTCATCCTCCTCCTCCTCTCATTCCATCATAATCTTCCCTTAAAGGAAGACTCTGTAATATTGCTTTAATCAAAGTTATTAGAAGTTATTTTCCAATGACATAAATTTCTTGAAAAGCTCCTCAATTTCTTCTGCGAGATTAATTTCAGGCTTCGAATAAATTTGCCTCAATTTTTATTAATATTTTGATATTTTGGGATTTCAGATTTATATATATTAGGACGTCTCATAAATATTTAATTATATATATATATATATATATATAATATAATATTATAATTTATATATATTTTTTAAATATATATATATATATATATATATATATATATATATATATATATATATATATATATAAATACATACATTTCTGCCCCTGGCCCACCTTAGTGGAGGGGCCACACCGCCTCCAGAAAGCCGGCCACTGCTCTTGGGCGGTTCCACAGGTCGAGAAGAGAAGTTACAGCGAAGGTGGTACGGGGGGCGTCGAGGGCAGGGCACTCCAGAAGGAAGTGCTCCATTGTGTCCTGGGATATACGACATCTAGTGCAGATGGGGGAAACAACGTTGTCAAGTTTGAATCTGAATTTAATTGCAAAAGATTTGCGGTGGTGAACCTGATCTGCCTTTCCGGCCGAGGTTAATTTGGTCTCTTCTGGACAGTGATTCTTCTGTAGGGGAGATGTTTGGGGATGGGGTGTTTAGTAGATTGTTATTTGGGCGATTTTGTAGATATGTGTTAGTTAATTGTGTATGGATGTGAGAGAGCCAAGACCTATTTGGGGGTGGGGGAGGGATGTTGTTGTAGATGTCATTATAAAGTTTGGCTGGTGAGGAGGGGGGGGATTTTAGTCTGTGTCGGGGGGGGGGTTGGAGAGTATTTGGTGGCATGGATGGGTTGGATTGAGTGTTTTCTGGAAAAATTGTGTCCTTACCATCTTCAAGTGGGTAGGGATGGGAAGGATATGTGTCTCGTCATGTAATATATATATATATATATATATATATATATATATATATATATATATATATATATATATATATATATATATATATATATATATATATATATATATATAAATATATATAATTTAGAATATAAAATATTATAAAAGTATATCTATATATTTATTTTTTATATATATATAAAAATAAAATAATATTAATATATATTGCTATTATATATATATATATATATATATTATATATATATATATATCTATATATATCTATATATATATTATTATATATAATATATATATCTATATATATATAGAATAATTGCCGGTGATTATTTAAGGGCTGTGTTTTGTGTAACTTGTAATTTGTTTAAGTTGGATTGTGATAGTGCTGGGAACCATGCGGGGGAGGCATAGTTTATATTTGTTCTGAGGAGTTGTTTGTAGATTGTGGTAAGGGTGTGTTTTCTGTCGCTGAAGTTGTGTTTGGAGAGGGTTCGGAGGGTGTTTAATTTCCGTTGGGTTGAGGAAGTAATTTGGTCGATGTGGGGGGAGAAAGTCATATGTGTGTCGTAAGTGAGTCCTAATATTTTTGGGGTTTTGTTTAGGGGGAGGGGGTTGTTGTTCAGGAAAACTATTGGGTGGAGTGAAGATTGGTGGCGGTCTGTGGTTAGGAGGGTGATGGAGGATTTAAGGGGGGAAGCTGTCATTCTATTGGTGAGTAACCAAATTTCTAATAATTGTAGGTATTCTTGGGTGTGTTGAGTGGCTGTATTTACAAGTGGATGTTGGGAAATGAGACTGATGTTGTCTGCGTAAGTGATTAGTTTGGTGGATTGGTTGGTAGGGGTGGGCATGTCTGCTGTAAAGAGATTGAAGAGGAATGGAGAGAGAATGGCGCCCTGTGGTACGCCATTTTGTAGTTTAATGGAGTGTGAGAGGGTGTTTTTATGGAGGACTTTGGCGTATCGATTGGTAAGGAAGTTTGAGAGCCACTTTTTATCATTGTTTTCTAGGGGGGATTGAAGGATTTTTTTGTATAAGGATGTATGTGGGGACAGTGTCGATGGCTGTGAGTATGGATCTGTGTGATGGGGATTGGTTGAAACCATTAATTATGTGTTGTGTGAGGGAGGTGAAGGCTGTTGTTGTTGAATGATTGCCTTTAAATCCGTGTTGGAATTCTGGGAGGGTGATGTGTGGGGATATTTTGTTTAATATTAGTTTCTCCAGCAGTTTGCTGATGGTGGAGAGGAGAGAGATTGGTCGATAGGAGGATGGGGAATTGGGGTCTTTTTTGGGTTTAAGTTTTATATATATATATATATATATTATATATATATATATATATATATATCAATATATATATAATATATATATATATATATATATATATTATATATATATATATATAATATATATATTATATATATATATATATATATATATATATATATAATATCAAACGGCACTATTTAATTTTAAATGTTCATTACATATTTATAAAAAATAAAACACAGTCAATATCTTGGCATCAGTCCAATTAAATGAGTGATGGAAAAATAATTATGAAATGAATCACCATCACTTTACACTCTTGCAGCTAAATTGTAGGTAATTAAATCTTATTGATAATTTTGTAAATCACTGTTTTTTATGAATAAAATAACTAAAGCAAATGATATCCCCTCTTTCCAGGTCTCTTTATACCTGGCCCTTTCTAGATTGTCCTCAATTTTTGTCTCTGTTATCCTTCCCCAAGCTGGAGTCACCCGCCCTACAGGTTACAGGTATATTATTTACAATAATACTAATGAGGCTTTTTCTTTTTGGCATTTTTTTTTTTTTACAGTTGTCACCACCACTCACGGGCAGAGCCCTATTCAAGGAGGGGTGTTGCACGCCTCATAAGTCAACAGCTAACGTAAATTACGCAGATGAGCACAGACGCAGGCTTTGAAGTGGGGGAGATTAAATTCAGCAGGAAAAACAGAAGATGGAAGAGAATTCCACAGAACAGAGGTGGCAGAAAAGAAGGAAGCACCGCAGTGAACTAGCCTGGAGTAACCAATATCAACACAAAACTCATGTGCAGACACAGCACCCCTAGTGCTACGAGGGCGACGTAAAGGTGGTGGTACGCGAGTGGAAAGTTCCCACGAGCACTTGCCGCTACGGTACCTATAGAAAAGAGATAAAGCACAAACATCGCGCCGCAAAGATAGAGGGCCAAGTGAACTAGAGAGTGCAGGTCAGTTTATAAGCCTTCTGGCCTTTGACTAGACATTATCCAAAAGCCGGGTAAAACCAGAGCCACTCCCCAGATATGAGAGCAGTACTCCATACAAGGGCGGATGAGACCCTTGTATAGCTGAATAACTGAGAAGAGGAAAAAAAGGTCTCGCAGTCTAAACACAACTCCCAGTTTCTTTGAGGCCGCCCTAGCAACCGTTGTGATGTGAGGTTTCCAAGACATTTTTTGTTTATGTTAAGGCCAAGATGATTTATATTGTCACAGGAGAGACGAGAGAACCGTCGAAAGAGATAGGAAAGATAGAAGAGGTGTGTTAGAGAGGGAGATTTGTAGAAGATTTTGTTTTTAAAGAATTAAATTTCACAAGGCTGAGACGACCCTACCCGGAAATTTTGTCCAAATCAGCGTGAATAATATCAGAAAGATTAAGACGAGAGGCAATTCTAGAAGTAAAAGAGGGAGCAGAATTAAAATAAGTTGAAAAATGAGGGGTCGAGTCATCGGCATATGGTGAATAGAGTTAGATGTGCAGGTGGGAAGATCATTGATGTAAAGCAGGAATAAAGTAGGAGATAAAGCCAGAACCCTGAGAACACCACTATTGACAGAAAAAAAAGAAGTCG
>JABUQX010087748.1:32500-35441 GCA_015478945.1 Trachelipus rathkii
ATTAAGGACATACGAAGGTTTTAATTGTGTGTTTTCGAGCGTGGTTTTATTTTTGGAAGATTATGTTGATTAGAAAGATTAAATTAACATTGTTTGAGTCATTGAAAATATCCATGTTTTCTCTGATCCAATTAGAAGCTTGAGAAAGATCAGAGGTTAATTTATTCCTAGGCCACCCTTCTAGCATTTATTCTAGCTGTCATTCTAGCATTCTAACACTCATTCTAGCATTCTAGCATTCATTCCCTAAGGCCACCCTTCTAGCATGAGTTATTTGTTCTCGGCTTCGATGTGTTTTAGAATGGGTGAAATAATGAAAGATGGAGTTGTCGGCATTGGTGTGGATAGGTGATGAAGAGATAAAGAAGTTATTAATAAAAATAGAAAAAGAGCTGTGTACATTACAGAACCCTGAGAAATAAACACTGTTAATGAATTTAAAGTATGAATGATGGTTGTCTACAACACTGACATAGAAGAATCGGAAAGAAAATCAGATTGAAGATACCAGAGGGAAGTTTAGAAATCTAAGCTGTAGCTGTAGAGCAGAGAGCTCACAGAAATGTCGAAGAGCATAGGACCAAGAATAATAGGGAAGGGAGAGAGAAGATCAACAGTAAAAAGTACTCCTGACGGAAACCGTACCGACGATCGAAGATAAGATTAGAAAATTTAAGATGTTTAGAAGTCTTTCTGCTGAGAATAGATTCGGAAACCTTGGAAATTACTGAGGTGTAATGTCGAAATACGATAGTTAGAGTGTTAAGAAGAAGAAGAAGAAGAAGAAGAAGAAGAAGAAGACCGACTAGCAAAGACTTTACAGTCCACTCAAGGCTAGTCTGAGGGAAGATGAGGTCACCGGCTTAGAACGTTATAATTAACCCTCTAAACGGTGAACCCCAAAACTGTTACTACAAAATATTATTGTAGTGTGATCGATGATGTCACCGGCTTGGAATGTTAGAAATAACCCTCTAAGTGATGGACATCAAAACTGTTATTACAAATTAAGACGATAGTGTGATCGATGAGGTCACCGGCTTAGAACGTTAGAAATAACCCTCTATGGTCGGACATCAAAATGTTAATCAACTTTAATGTAATGTGATCGATGATGTCAACCCTGGCTTAGAACGTTAGAAATAACCCTCTAAGCGGTGAACATCAAAGCTGTTATTACAAATTAAGATGATAGTGTGATCAATGCGACCACCGACTTAGAGCGCTAGAACAGCGGTAAACATTTGCGGTAAATTTACCTCTAAGGGGTAAACATTAAAACTGTTCAATATAAGTTCGGCGCCCAAATTCTTTTAAGATGTACTTTTAACATTTATCAAATGATCTCAATAGTTCGTTTGATTTCATCTTATCTAATTCTATATCGTTTTAATAAAGTAAGATTCGGTATGAGTTGAAGTTCACAGACCAATTTCCTTAAAGTGTTTATCTAACTTTTTCTTGAATAAATCGATGTTGCCGCTGTTCACTATTTCATAAGAGAGACTATTCCACTTCTCAATTACATCGTAAGTGAAGAAATTCTTTTTTGCTATATTGGTTTGAAATCGTTTATGACAAAGTTTATGCCCATTACTTCGTGTTACATCATTAAAATCATATCTAAAGAATTGCCTGTAATCGATATTTTCAAATTTATTTAGTATTTTGAAGACTTCTATTAATTTTCCTCTCAATCTTCTTGTTTCTAAAGAATGTATATCTAATTCGCGTAGTCGTTGTTCGTATGATTTACCTCTCAATTCAGGGATTAATTTAGTTGCCCTTCTTAGGATTCTTTCAATTTTTTTACATGTCTTTTTTGAGGTATGGACTCCAAAACTGTACTGCGTATTCCATCCAGATGAGGTCTAAGTAATGTTTTTATTAAAGAGGAAGTATTATTTTTTAAATTTATATTCGGGAGAAGTTTCTGGCAATAAAAGCCCTAGAGCTTTTTTTGCTTTCTTAAACAGCTTCAGCACATTGTCTCGCAAACTTTAAATCCTTATAATTAGTACTCCGAGATATCCTTTTCCTCATTGGGACAACTTTGATAATGAGTCATCTCTATTTTGTAAATCGTATTCACTGTTTCTAACTCCCAAAATGTATAACTTACATTTAATCGGTATTAAATTTTCAATTTGGCCATGTTTTGACCAATTTAACAATCTTGTTCAAATCGCTTTGGAGTAATTGATAGTCGTTCTCACATATTAATGCGATTTCCAAGTTTCGTATCATCCGCAAATTTCGAAATATTGCCTAATATTATATCTGTCCATTACAATAATAATGAACAGTATTGGAGATACCCAGGCAGACCCTTTGGGGGTCAGCACCACTAATAACATTTCCGCGCCAACCTGAGCATCACAGCATTAATAACAGACTCGTTTTGTCTCGGGTCCAATACAATTTTGAATCCATTTAAAAAAGTCCTTCCTCAATACCAATGAGCTCTAGAGCTTTTCCAATAATCTTTGATGAGGGACGGTATCAAATGCTTTTTGAAAATATCTAGGTAAATAACATCAAAAGATTTATAGTTATCTACATCGTCAATAACCACATTAAAAATTTGTTAAGCATGATCTATTTCTTCTAAAACCGTGTTGGGAATTTTTGGGCAGTCCATGATCTTCAAGATGTGCAACTAATCTATTAGTAAGTATTGCTTCAAAAATTTTGCCAACTATAGAAGTTAAGCTAATTGGTCTGTAATTATTCGGGAGCTTACGATCTCCTTTTTTTGAAAATAGGAGTTATATTTGCAAGTTTGAAATTATGAGGTACTAACCCTTCTTGTAAAGACTTATTGGAGAAAAGCATCGCAGAAGGTTTTTCTAAATATTCTTTTCAAATTTTTTAGATTGCATCGGATAATCCATCTGGTCCAAGGTTGACTTTATTTATTAATTAGCGTTATAATTTTAAT
>JABUQX010087749.1:0-17500 GCA_015478945.1 Trachelipus rathkii
TGTTCCGTGTCCATTCCATTCCCATTCATTTCTTTCCTTGATTCCTCCTCCTCCTCCTCATGTTAATATGTATGTAATAATGTGTAATAATGTGTGTGTAATAATAATATGTGTGTGTGTGTGAATTTTGTGTGTGTGTGTGTGTGTGTGTGTGTGTGTGTATATACTCTATATATATATATATATATATTTCGATTACGAATACGTTTTTCTAGGTCTGACAGGCTGTTTGTCGATCTCGCCTGTAGCCACTTATTTACAATGAGAGCAGCTTTATTCTTGAATGATCTCACTGGCCAACAAAGATATTGCAGCAAGACATTTGAAGGTCATTTTATAGGTAACTTGTTGCCCTGATTCCGAATATGGCCTCCGTTTTTCTAGGTCTGACAGGCTGTTTGTCGATCACGCCTGTAGCCACTAATTTACATTAATAACAACAATTTATGTTAAGTTGTAACGTAATTCACAAAAAAAAAAAAAAAAAAAAAAAAAAAAAAAATAAAAAAAAAAAAAAAAAAAAAAAGTTAATGAGTAAGTACATATAAAAAATGCTAATAGGTCAAAACATTCAATTCAGTACAATGAAATCAAAATTAATGCATTATAAGTCGCTGTCTATATGATTGTCTTCTGTGTGCAGAATGTGGACAATCACGTTGAAGGCTCCAACAATAGTCTGCCATCATGTGTGTATCCCATCTTCCTTGGTATCTTTCTTCCATCACCTTGATATCTTGATGGAACCTCTCCCCTTGTTCCTCACTATAACATCCTAGATTATCCGGAAACCGATCTAAGTGACTATGTAGAAATTGAACTTTTATGCTCATATTAGCATTCAAATTTTTGAAGTCTGAAAGCATTTTCTGTACGAGTTCTACATAGTTGGCAGATTTATGGTTGCCCAAAAAGTTCTGAACAACCAAGACAAAACTTTTCCAGGCAGATGCTTCAATATCAGTCATGGAATTTATGAAATTGTCATCCTTGATGATTTGGCGAATTGAGGGCCGCTAAAGATTCCAGCTTTGAGTTTCTCCATACCCAAACCTGAAAAAAAAAATCTGCAAATATAATTGGAAACATTCACCATCTTTGTCTAGGGCCCTTACAAATTGCTTCATCAGTCCTGGTTTGATGTGGAGTGGTGGGGAAAATAATTTTTCCCCTGTCAGCCAGTGGTTCGTTAATGATATTTGATGCACCAACAGTCATATTTTTCCCTAGCAGCCATACAACCTTTTTCCCAGTGGTCTTCTTTAGCCCTACTATCCCACAAGCATATGAAACAAGGGTACTTAGTATATCCGCTTTGCTGCCCAAGTAAGATGTTGACCATCTTCAAATCAACGCATATAGACCACTGGTGTTCATTATATCTAAGCTTCTGCAAGATCATTCTTATATTTTCATATTCCCCTTTCAGTTTGTTGGTGACCTATTGGAATCGGTGCATAACTATTGCCATTATTACAATAAAACACACTTCAAGCTTTTCGTTGAACCACAAACAATCGCCAATCTTCTGGTCGGTATTTGGGTAACCCCATTTGGAGTAAGAGTCCAGGATGTTTCTACAGTATACTAGGTCTTCTTCTTCAATGAAATATGGAAGAAGTACTACCTCTCTTGTCCGAAAAAAAAAGTTATTTTACATTCGGCCTTGAGACAGTTCTTTTCACTTAGTCTAGATGCTAAAAGCTCAGAATCTTGCTTGGAGAGACTTAACTCTCGTACTAAATCATTGATCTCTTCCTGGGAGAACTGTTGCTGTGTAGAATTACTTTCTTCATATTCACTACCACTATCTGCACGTGTGCACACCAAATCCTGGATATCTTCTTCATCAGACAATGCTAGGTCTGGGGGTGTAGTGAACACTGGGATGGGGACATCGTCGGAGTGTAGTACAGGTCGCCTTGCTGTTTCCAAATCCGGATACTCAAATTTACGTTTCTTGTAACGATTGATACCTTTCACATTAACCAAACAAAAATAACAGTCACTGTGGTGATTCTTTGGCTCCCGCCATACCATAGGCACACCAAATTTTAAACCTTTTCTTCGTCCATTTTTCCACTGACGTAGATTTTCGACACACGTTTTACAGACCATATGGGGAGCCCAAGACTTATCTTGGTCTCCGAGTTTCATTCCAAAGTATGCCAGATATGCTTGCTTCACAAAGTTAGTAATATTTCTTCTTTGGTTCTCCTGGCAATATTCACCACAGATGTAGCAGAATACATTGTGGTTATTCAAACAGGCTCTTCGTGAAGTACTCAGTGTTCTGAAAATAGAAAAAAAATAAAGTATATATAAAGGTAAGCCCCTTAAAAAGAAATAAAACGATATTACTGGAAAATATGCATTAAAAAAGATATTTGTATAAGAGTAAATCTGGAACACCCTGTATCTCAAGAACTAGAGCCAATCTTGGAAAACTAATGTCATTTTTGAAATCAGCACACTCGATATACTATAAATTCGATAAAATATCCTTGGCAGCAAAAACAAATTTTTTTTTTTTGTTGGACAGTGTATGATAATCAATCCTAGTTATATAACTGCGCTGAAATGCAGCTATTAATCCTTTATTATTTTAGATAGATGACGTCCTTTATGTTTAATTCAGAAAACACGTAACAAAATTAAGGAGATTGATAATTTTAAAATGTGTAAATCGTTTCTATATGGGATATTGAGTACGCCATTTTTAAGGAAGTTGTACACATTTGAGCGCATTACATACGACACGTTAGTTCTTGAGTGGGTGTAAAACACTCAAAGTTATAATATATTTTTTGTTGCTTTTATATATATATATATATATACTCATATATATATATATATATATATATATATATATGTAATATATGTATATGTATGTATATGTAATAATAATAATATGTTTGTATGTATTAATAATAATATGTAATAATAATAATAATAATAATAAATTGTATGTAATAATAATAATATTAATATGTAATGTATGTAATAATAATAATAATAATATGTATGTGTATGTATGTGTAATTTATGTAATAATAATAATATGGAAATAATAATATTTTAAAATGTGTATGTGTATTTTTGTTTTTTTATATATATATATATATATATATATATATATATATATATATATATATATATATATATATATATATATATATATATTATATATATATATATATATATATATATATATATATATATATATAATATATATATATATATATATATATATATATATATATATATATATATATATATATATATATATATATATATATATATATATATATATACAGTATATATACTATATATATAACAGGTTATATTCAGAAAGAATGAAGAAATTGCAAGTACTGGAAATGATAATCCAATTACAAAAAAATTACCCAGAGGGTCAGAAAGTGAATATGAAGATCAGTCCGATTATAGGAATATGACGAATATGAAAGATAGTATGATGATTCTGACAGTAGAACGCGATAACGAAAGCCATAATTCCTCCCACGGAACTAAAAAATGTAATTATATATATATATATATATATATATATATATATATATACTATATATATATATATATATATATATATATATATATATATATATATATATATATATATATATATATACCTATATATATATATATATATATATATATATATATATATATATATATATATATATATATATATATATATATATATATATATATATATATATATATTTTATATATATAAAAAGTTCACACCTCACTGGCATAGTTCTATTCAAGGAGGGGAACTTTCTAGGTAATTTCTACATAGGA
This sequence comes from Trachelipus rathkii, assembly GCA_015478945.1. Lineage (NCBI taxonomy): Eukaryota > Metazoa > Arthropoda > Malacostraca > Isopoda > Trachelipodidae > Trachelipus > Trachelipus rathkii. The sequence goes on from JABUQX010087749.1 coordinate 3,826, forward strand.
TCCGAACTAGGATTCGAACCCCCGACCTTGCCATGCGACTCCGTCGCTCTACCGTTTGAGCCACGGTAGCATTTACAAATGTATATATATATATATATATATGTATATATATATATATATATATATATATATATATTTATAAATGTTCTAATATATATATATATATATATATATATATATATATATATATATATATATATATATATGTTTAATATCTTTATATAAATATATATATATATATATATATATATATATATATATATATATATATATATATATATATATATATATATATGCTCCAATAATAATATATATATATATATATATATATATATATATATATATATATATAAGGTGGGCATAGATTATTGAGGGAAAGTTAGCATACGTTAATCTTTATCGTTGTAACAAAAAAAATTAACGGCGTTAATCATTGAAGCGTTTATCGGTAAGGAATGTAACGGAAGTTAACGTTAATCGTTAACGTTAACGTTAGCGTCTTCTCAAAATATGTACAGGATAGTCAGGATCCATCGGATCACGATCGATCGAGATCGGATCAAATAATAAAATAATAATAATCATTTATAACAATGAAATAATAATAATAATAATGTGTGTAATAATGAAATAATAATAATGTAATAATATTAATAATAATAATAATGTGTATGAAATAATGTGTCACAACAATGGTAATGAGATGGCCCTATCAGGACAAAAAATTAGGCTTTCTCCTAGCGGATACTTTTGCCAGCAAAGAATGCTGAAAGCGTAAAATATGAATTAATATGTTATTATTGTGAAATAATGGAATATACCATCTTACAGTTTAAATACAAATGTGTATATTTTTTATAAATGACAACGCTTATAGGCCTACTTCTTATATTTTCACTAGTCACAAAAACAAGTTCAAGTAACGAAAAGTTAATGACTCACTGAACGGGCAACAGTCACTATCTTTTGTTTCTTCAGCGAATATGAAATGAGAATACAGCATAAAAAATATATGTTAAACATTACTAAACGGGATAATGACCGTGTATAAATACAAACACATTTTGAGCCATTGAGGGGATTAGGAAATTTTGAAGAAAAAAAGTTTATCTGTTATCGAAATCCCGAATCTAATACAATTTAAAATCTGATAAGAAAATATTTTATATATCATAAATTAAGGTAACGGTTAACGGATGCAAGGGAAATTTTAACTCGTTAACGTTAATTCACAAATGTAACTCGTTAATAGTCCGTTACTTCTTTTCGAAATTAACAAAAGCGTTAAAAGTTAAAGAAAAAATTAACGAGTTAATTAACGAATTAACGCTTTAACGCGTTAATGCCCTCCTTTGTATATATATATATATATATATATATATATATATATATATATATATATATATATATATATATATATATATATATATATATATATAAATATATATATATATATATATATATATATATATATATATATATATATACTCTCTCAATACAGTTGTCACCACCACTCACGGGCAGAGTCCTTTTCAAGGAGGGGGTGTAGTACGCTCAGAAGTTCACCCTCTTGCGCAAATTACTCAGATGAGCACAGACACAGACTTTAAAGTGAGAGAGATTAAATTCAGTAGGAAACACAGAAGATGGAAGAGAATTCCACAGAACAGAGGTGGCAGGAAAGAAGGAGACACAGCAGTGAACTAGCTTTTAGTTGCCAATATCAACACAAAACTCATGCGCAGACACAAGATCCCTTACTCCTTGTGCTACGAGGGCGTCGTAAAGGTGGTGGTACGCGAGTGATAAGTTCCCTGAAAAGTACAGAACAGTTTATAAGTCTTTTGGTTTGACTCGACCTTGTTCAAAGGCTGGGTCAAACCAGAACCACCCTCAGATTTGAGAGCAGTACTCCATACAAGAGCGGATGAGACCCTTGTTTAGCTGGAGTAACTGATATTCCCCGGTGAGCAAAGGCCAAAAGCCAATATAACTTCACTAGAGTTGTGGAAAATCCGGGGATCAGTGGCAGATTAAAAGTTGACATGCCCCGGTACACGACGTTTGAAAATAGATTAAGGGATTTTTTTTTTTTTTTTTTTTTTTTTTTTTTTTTTTACCACCACTCGGGCTGGGCCCTTTTCAAGGAGGGGGCAGGAAATAAAATACATGAAAAACCCACCCAACCCCAAACCTAACGCAAATCTCTTAGGTGAGCGCAGACTTGGGTTTTAAAGAGAGGAAGATTAAACACAGTTTTGAAAACAGAAGATGACAAGGAGTTCCACAGAACAGAAGTGGCTGGAAAAAAGGAGGCACCACAACGAACTAGTCTGGGATTATCAATGCTCACGCAAAATTCTTGCGAGAGCATGGCACCCCTTGTATTACGAGAGCGACGCAATGGAGGTGGAATGCGAGACTTTATTATTGGAGTACATGTAAGATTGAGCATAGCGATAAAGTCTTGGGTCAGAGAGTTGGGAAGATAAAGGATGATACTGTGAATAAAGACGAGCTGCACGAACTCTCTTCAAAGTAGTAGGTATGCGACTGTAGAGCTCAGAAGAGCAGTGTTCATTAGTGTAAAAAGAAAGATGCAAAGGTTCAATGGCTAGAAAGGGAATGGAGATCGATACTAATAATGAAACATAATATAGTTGTTATTATTGCATTTGATAATATAAAAAAAAAAAAAACTCTCAAATCGTTGAAAATAATAGCTAAAATTTATAAAAAAAAACACTTGCATATGTTTTCAGGTGTTTCTTTTGTTTTGTTTTTTGTTTCCATATCATTTCCCTACCTTTACAGCTTGTCTTCCAAAATCTTACATAACACGTCCCTACCTCACTACACACTACTAATATTAAACCATTCACTCTCAACTTCATTTATTCTTATACTAGCTTCATTATCAACATACATACTTCAAATTCCATTCAGAAGCCTACATCAATACGATATATCGTTAACACCTGCCATAGAGCTTCCCTATTAATCCTATCATATGACTGTTGCAAGTCCCATAAAACAATTACAGTTTTCTCTTCTTCTCTCTCGTTTTCTTACTCATTTGCTTCCATGTAAATATTTGATCTACACATCCTCTACCACTTATAAATGCATTATGTTTTTCAACGATAAACTCTTCAGTCACTCTACTCGCTTAATCACTTTCATATCACAATCCCATCTCCATTCTTAATCATTTCACAGTAATTCAATATATACTTGCCGATTTACCATTCTTCAACATTTTCACTCTACTTATTGTCTCCTCCCATCTAATTCCTCCTTCTTCCACACTCTTTTCACACCTGTCTCATCAGTCACAAAAAGTACTATCCTTATTCTTTATTCCATGAAGATTCTCCGAAGTCTCTTCCTTACCCTTTCGCACTTTCTCTCAGAACAATTTCCTATTCCTTGGCATAAGTCCCCATTCATGCTCCTCTAAGCTGTTCATTTACCTTCTTCTTTCTACTACGTATCCAACTTTTACCCTTCCTTTTTTTCCCTATATATTTTCATTCACCATTTACATGTCGAAACATTATCATTGGCTTTAAGTACATTCAACCATGCATCTCTTTTACTCGATCTTTATACCACTTGCTTCACCACGTCAATCCACCATTCACTAATGGCATCTTTCCTTCTTACCTTTGAAGCCCCCATTTCATCCAGTATTTCCTATTCCACTCAAAATTTACCATGTCACTTCCTTTCTTTTCCCCTTCCACCCTGCATATATATATATATATATACTCTTTCTTTCTCTATATACCCCCTCTCTTTCTTTTTCCTCCTTTCTCACTATATATATATATATATATATATATATATATATATATATATATATATATATATATAAAAAGATTAAAATTATTTCCTGCCAGCTCGCACCACAAGTAAATCACAATTAAATGATGATGATGATGGTGTGTGGTGATGATGAATGGTGAAATAGGGAAAGGGGTGGGCCAATTAATAATGACAAATTTATTTCTACTTATATATATATATATATATATATATATATATATATATAAATGTATATATATATATGCTCTTTTATATATATGTATATATATATTTGCTCATATATATATATATGTATATATGTATATGTATAAATATATATAAACCACCATATGGGAGATAAACGATGTCGTTTTGTCTTTAATAATAATAATAATAATACATGCATATGTATGTATGTATGTCTCTCTTTCTTTTTAATAATGAGTTCTTTCTTTTTGTGTATTATGTAATATGTATATATATTTGATATGTATGATTATAATATGTATTATATATATATATTAAAAATAGATTTTTCGCATTTACACTCGAACTCATGCGAATAAGAATGTATATGACGGTGCGATGGGACTTGTTGGAAAATTTAGCTACTTTTGTGAAAGATTAACCACAATGAGTTGACTGATTTCAGTAATACATGACATTACTATGTGCTGGAATAATACTCTTAAAACGATGATAGGGATGCAAGAACTTAATGTATTTGACTGCTTGTTCGGCAGCTCTAATGATAAAATAAATTCTTAACATTCTATGACAGTTCTATTCTAACAAACTGCATCACTGACTCCAACCATTTGAAAGTATCACCATGATAATCAGCAAAAACTCGAAAGCATTAGCGACGAATTCCCCTCGAAATTACTCTGAAGACAATATCATTATCATCAGACAATAACAGTCAAGAAATTAATATGATGAGATATTGTAAGAAATTAACAAGATATTCGATTTCAGAAAGTACAACGCCTTGTATTCCATAGCTACATTTATGAACCCTAGATGCAATGTACAAATTTTCAATTCTCAGTTTTTCACGGTTAACGTCAGCTTCTGAAATAGTTCAAGAAAATCAAAGAAAAGCAAACGTTGCTTTAAAACACACAAAAGCTCCACTGTCTGCCACCTACGTCATGAATGCAATTCTACAGTAAGCCAGTAATTATGAAAATTACCAGCTGTCTGAGCAGGCATCAGAAACCGCCAACAAGTACGACAAAGAGATAAGCATTTCAGCTGACAAAGACCCTTTTGTGTGGTGGAGGATGCAGTAAGAGAGGTATCTTGATCTTTCACAGTTAATAAGGACTTAACTTGCTTATTCGCCATGAAATGTTGAGAGTTAACGTTTCTTTAGTTTTGTTGGTATGCTCTGTGATGAAAAAAAGTAATGGCTTGAATGCTCAGAGCTGAAAAATTATTATGTTTTAAATATGACCGATCAATAAATTACTTTAACTGTTTATCATGATATCAACTGTAGCTTTTTCAAATGGCGGATATTTGGGAAAGAAGTTAGTTGGATGCGTGAAAGATTGGGTCATCACTTTGCAACTCAGAAATAGAAAAGTGAATGTATTTTATTGATTGTATTTATTCATTCAATTTTTTATGACTGAACTCTTACAATAAAAGCAAATACTCCACTTATACCTAATGTAAAAAGTGTCACATTACTCGTAAAATGGAATATTCGAAATCCCATTCGCGAATCTTAAGAAAAGTTATCCGCATTCACATTCGCAATCGCGAATATTGAAAAATGAATATTCGGTCCATCTTCTCAATAACATTATATATATATATAATATATATTACTATATATATATAATCAATATATATATATATATATTATATATATATTATATTATATAATATTTAATTATATATTATATATTGCTTCAAACCCTTAGCAAATCCTTATTTTGAACCGAAAACTTGGGTATACCCTTCAAAAATTATTAAATGTTATATGGGACAGCGATATATATACATCTACTTATAGTATATTTCATAGTTATATCATATAGTTATATAAGTTATATATATATATATATATATTATATATATAAATATATATATATATATGATATATATATATATATATATATATATGTCGCTCTAGAAGAGCCACAACCATATCTCAAAACTACAACGCTGACCGGGAAAAAGGATACATTGGTTGGAATGCTGGTCCAATTTTAGTGCGGAAAAGGTAAAATAAAAAAAAAAAAATTAAAAAATAGAAAAAAGGAATAATATCTCAAAAACTACAACAGCTACAGCAAAAAGGAATACATTTTTGGATTCCTGGTAAAATTTTACTTAGGAAAAATGTAAAAAAAAAAATAGAAAATAAAAACATTATTGTTAATAATTATAGTAATATGATTAGAAAGCCTATTTAGAGAACTTTTTTATTGGTTACTCGTTAAAAATAAATAGACCTTTCTATTAAGTTTTGCTTTTTTTTTAACTAAGAATACCCAAGGGTATACCGGCCCGTGCAGGAGTCGGGGTCTCTCGCCCTTCCGGGGAACTACGGGTAGGACTAATTCCCCTTCTGGGAAGGGTCTCCGGAACACCCCGCTCTTTGGTATTTGGGTGTCGCGGGGGTTCCTCCGCCCTCCCCTCCGGGGTATGGAAAACCGTTTCCCCCCCTGTGTTTCCCGTTGGCTCGAGCCCCTACATTGCCGTGTCATAAATTTACAAATATATAATATATATTAGCTATGTCAGCACCCACACAGAAATAGCCAATTTTAGGTTTAATTTTTTTTTTTTTTTTTTTTTTTTTTTTTTTTTTTTTTTTTTTTTTTTACATTTTCCTAACTGAAATTTTACAAGGTTCAAAAATGTATTTCTTTTCCCTGTACTTTGTAGTTTTCGATATTTTTTTTTTTTTTTTTTTTTTTTTTTTTTTTTTTTTTTTTACAGTTTCCCACTGATTAAAAATTTTGCCAGGAATTCCAGCAAGTATTCCTATTTCCTTGTAGCTATTGTAGTTTTTGAGATATGGATGTGGCTCTTCTAGGGCAACCATATATATATATATAAATTATATTATATATATATATATATAATATATATATATATAGAATATTATATATTATATATAGATATATATATTATATATTATAGTATATATAATATATGTATATACTATATATATATATATATATTATAATATATATATATAATATATATATAGATATATATATATATATTATTATAGTATATATATATTTTGTTACGTAAACTGTTGAACGCAAGACTATGTTGAATATGTTCTTTAAAACCCCTATGCCTTTCCAAGCTTCTTGATAAGTTTTTCCAATCTCGAAATTCTTCATGCACACCAAACATCTTTTTGCACTAGTAAATAAACAAGGCAGCAGTATAAATTCATCTTTTTTCACGCTCCACAACAACCACTTAAAATCTTCAAACCACACTCTCTTAAATATTCTGTTTTTGTTTTTTTATTATTTAATGGGATCTTCTATATTGGAGTTGACTTGCTGTATTAAAAGGGGCTTTTTTTCTTCTATCACTACGTCTGGCAAACGGAATGGTTAATAAAGAAACCACTATGTCATTTTCTTTTTCCCTATCCATATTTTCAAATTTGCACAAACATTAAAACAACACCGACACACACACCTGTTTTATAATCTGAGAATCCCTACGCACATCTCGAGCTATATATCAGAACATATGAGCACAACAGATGCACAAATTAGATATTATCGCCTTCTAGGATTTCATCAAATTGTTAGAAACCAAAATTAGACCAAATTAACAAAAATAATAACAAAAGTTTTAACAAAAAATATGATGCTTATGTATAACTTCATCTCTCTCTCTCTCTCTCTCTTACTCTCCTATATATATATATATATATATATTATATATATATATATATATTATATATATTAAATATATAATATTATAATATATATATATATTATTTATATACTATATACTATATATTTCAGGCGCGCCTTGACGGAGGAAGCAAGGACTGCCGGGGTCTCCCTTAAAATAAATAAAAGTAATAAAAGCAACTAATGTAATAAAAAAATTCAATTGTATTTTTAGCTCCTCTCAAGAATATACATAACATGAATACAGGACGCTACATTTTAGCAGTTAAATCATTATTTTTTCCGAAACATTATTTTTTCATATGATCATTGACTGGAGGAATTTCGATTTGTGACCTACTAGAGAGCTTAATTATAATGCTTTAAAAAACACTGGATGTCATCGGCAACGTAAAAGAAACCTTATTCTTGTTTTGTCTATTAATGGGAGTTTTACCAGAAGCATCCTTGCGAAGTCATAAAATAATCCTCCTCCAAAATGGCACTCTACTCATAAGTTGATTGTCGCTTAATGCAATAAATAGTGTGAAAAAAATAAAGAAAACTATTTTTTTTTTATTAAATAAAAAAAATATATATTTTCTATTTATATATATATATATAATATATATATATAATATATATATATGTATATCTAACTAAATTATAAATATAATATTATATATATATATATATCAGTGCGGCTTCGTGAAACCGAAACATGTAACTATTCAAAATTAAATTAAAATGTTCTATCTATTTATATATATAAATATATAGTATATATATATTATATATATTATATAAATACTATATTACTATATAATATATAATATATATATATATATATAATATAATATTAATATATCATATAGTATATATAGGTCAGCCTCTAGAAGAGCCACAATTCAATATCTCAAAAACTACAACAGCTACGGGGAAAAGGAATACAGCTGAATGCCTGGGTCCAATTTTAGTGCGGCAAATGTAAAAAAAAAAAAAAAACAAAAAAAAATATATATATATATTTCAAAAACTACATCAGCACATGCGAAAGGATGTAACATTTTTGGAATCCTGGTAAATTTTTACATAGAAAAAATGGTAAAAAATAAAAAAATAAAAAAAATTATTGTTTAATAAATATATCAGTAATATGATTGGAAAGCCTATTTAGAGACCTTTTATTGGTTACTCGTGAAAATAAATAGACTTTCTATTAGTTTGCTATTTTTATATTTAATTCAAAGGGTATAACGCACCGATGGCAGGAGTCGGGGTCTTCTCGGCCTTCCGGGGAACTACGGGTAGTACTAATTCCCCCCTCCGGGGGAGGTCTCCGGAACACCCCCGCTCTTGGTATTTGGGTGTCACGGGGGTTCCTCGCCCCTCCCCTACGGGTATGGAAAACGTCCCCCCTGTGTTTCCCGTCGGCTCGAGCCCCCGTACATTGCCGCTGTAATACTTGTACATAAATATATATATATATATACTATATATATATTAATATATATATGTATATATTATATAATAATATATATATAGTAATATATAATACTCATGTCCCAGCACCCCAAAAAAATATCCAATTTTTATGTTTAATTTTTTTTTTTTTTTTCTTTCTTTTTTTACATTTTTCTAACTGAAATTTTACAAGGTTCCAAAATCACATTAATTTTTGCGTATCATTGATAGTTTTCGAGATATTTACTGTATTTATTTATAATTTATTTTTTTTTGGTTATACAGTTTCCCACTGTAAAATTTTTGCCAGGATTCAGTAAGTATTCCTTTTCCCTTGATAGCTATTGTAGTTTTTGAGATATGGATTGTGCTCTTCTAGGGTACCTATATATTTATATTATATATATATTATATATAATATATATATTATATAATTATATATATATTTAATATATTATATATATATATATTATCTATCTATATATATATATAGTATTATATATATATATATATATATTTTTACGTAACTGCTTGAACGTAAGACTTTTTGAATATGTTCTTTAGAGCCCCTATGCCTTTCCAAGCTTCTTGATAAGTTTTTCCAATCTCGAAATCCTTCACTCACACCAAAATGTCGTTTTTGCACTAAGTAATAACAAGGCAGCAGTTAATCAAACCATCTTTTTCACCCTTCCACACCACACTTAAATCGGTACAACCACACTCTTATATTAGGTTCTGTTTTGTTTTACTTATTCTTAATGATTTTATATTGAGTTGGAGTAGTATTTAAAAGGAGTTTTTTTCTTCTTCACTACGTCTGCGGCAACGGAATGGTTAATAAAGAAACCACCTATTCATTTTCTTTCTTCACTATCATTTTTTTTCAATGCACAAACCAATTACAACACCGCCACAACACATCTGTGTTTATAATCTGAGGATCACTACTCACATATCAAGCTATATATCAGAACATATGAAGCAACAGATGCCAATTAGTAATATTATCGGCACTTCTAGGATTTCATCAAAATTTTTAGAACCAAAATTAGAACCAAAATTATAAAAAATTATAAACAAAAATATAATAAATTATGGTATAACTCTCTCTCTCTCTGTCTCATCTATCTTTATTTCTCTCTCTCATTCTCTCTCTCGCTTTTCTCTCTCTCTCTTTCACTTTCTTTTTCTTCTCTCTCTCCTTTCTCTCTCTCTCTCGCTCTCTCTCTCTCTTGCTCATCTCTCTCTCTTTCTCTCTCTCTCTTCTCTCTCTTCTCTCTCTGCATCTCTCTCTCTTCTCTCTCTCTCGCTCTCTATATATATATATATAATATATATTATTATATACTATATACTATATATATTTATATATATATCATTACTATTTTTAATATATATTATTGTATAAATATTATATATTTACTTCACATACACATAAGCTCTTTTATTTTATTTGAAAAAAATTAGTTTTCTTTATTTTTGAATATTTCACATATTTATTGCAAAGCGACAACTTCACTTATGAGTAGAGTTGGCCAAATTCTGAGAGGAGTTAGTTTTATGACTTTCGCAAAGAGGCTTTTTGGAAACTCGCTCAAAAAGACAAAACAAGAAATAAGGTTTCTATTTACTTGCCATTGACAACCAGTGTTTTAAAGCCTTATAATTAAGCTCTCTAGAAGCACAAATCCGAAATTCCTCAGTCAATGTTCATATCGAAAAATAATGTTCGGAAGAAAATAAATGATTTTAAAGTGAAATTAGCGTCCATGTATAACATTTTAAACATTTTTGATTGTTGTGCTCTGTATTGGCGTGTCATTACATACATGCATGGATTATTACTTTATTTATCTTTGAGGAGGCCCGGCCGCCTTGCTTCCTCCGTAAAGCCGCGCCTGATTTATATATATTAATACATAATTTATATATATTTATATATTATATATATAATTATATATATATATATATATATATACTATATTATTTATATATATATAATATTATATATATATATATATATATATATATATATATATACATATAATTATATAATATATATATATTTATCTATATATATATGTATATATATATATATATCTAGATATAATACTATATAGATGATGGGGACGATTCCCAAATTTCCAGCCGATGCGATTCCGATTCCGATACCAGTCAAAAGTGCCGATTTCGATTCCGGATTTCAATCTCGATTCCAGATTCCAAATTCGTTTATATATATATATATATAGATATATATTTATATTATATATATATATATATATATATATATATACTATATATTATATACTATATACTATTATATATATATTATATATATAGTATATTTACTATTATATATTATATATATATATATATAATATGATGTTATTTTTGCTAAATCAACTAATTTAAGATATTTAAAACCTTTATAAATATTGTTATAGATTCTCTTATATTTTATCTTTGCCTAAAGAAATAATTAGTTAATGACCGTTTATTTCTTTACCACTGAATATAAATCAGCACAATATTTAAAAATCTTACAATAAAGAATGAACAACTTTTGTCATTTTTTGTTATAAAAAAAAAAATGCCTTCTGTCAAGTCTAAAAGTAAGATCTGAAGCAAAAATCCATATATTTATTGGTAGTTCAAAGCATGACTCTTAAATTGTCAGTGCAAAAACATTAACATTTCTCCCCTTTCTGAGTGCATATTTTTTAGGAGAATATATTGATCCTCCAATTCTGAAGACGTCTATTTACTTTCCACGAAATAGGGGGGCGCTAAATATGTTTTTAGCACGGACACCCAATCTGATAGGTACCTTTTCCGAGACCAGATTGTAAGGGACTTTCTGAATTTTTAATGTTTCAATTTTTATATTGGCTTATTTCTACTTATATAACAATCTTTCATGTTTCAAATATATATGTCTTTCTCCTTGGGGATGAGTTTCTTTGCTGTTTTTTAAAGTCTTTTTTCCTCTTTAAATTCCGAAAAACACTTTTCAAAACTGAAGTTAAAACTATTATCGTCAGTATCACCTTTTTCGCCCTATTCTGTTGATAAATTAGAAGAATCTGAAGATTGGTTTAAAGTAGTGGAAACTGTTTTCCTTTACTTTATACAACATATATCTTCGCACATCCATTGCTTAAGAATATCTTCCACTTTTTTATTTTTATATTCATTCAAGGAATATAGTTTTAAAGCGTGGATCAAAATAGGTAGACAGGATTCTTATCAGTAAAGTAATGCTGAATCTATTTTTTTACTGATTTTTTCCATGCTGATACTGTAGACCAAGTCCCTCAAATAGTCTTTTTTCTGACTCTTTTCAAAAAACTGCAAGATTATTTCATTATTGGGTTATTGCCGATGCCATTGTTTCCTTGTGGCTCAATAAATTTGTACAATCAAAAATTTTTTGAAGTATTTTAGCATTCTTTTCAAGAACTTTCCGTTGTTTCTAGGCATGCAGGTTTTGAATGATCACTGCATTATGAAATGAGAGCCGCTTTTGTTCAAAATTTTTGAAGCATATGATACTGGCTAATACTCTAGTTTGGATATTCGCCATTATTGGAATAGCTTGAGCGGGAGTGATTAAAATGACCTCAGAGTTGTGTTGCTTATCATGGATATAATTTTTTTCACGTCCTCTTTGTTCAACAGTATGCATCATTGACATTTGAGACAACTCAGGTCCAAAAGTGTAAAAATCAAGGACATTTCCTGGAATCCCTGCTTGGTGTAACTCCTTCAGCCATATTAGGTGAGTTTTATCCTTTACGTATAGCAGTGTTTTTTTACATGATATGAATTCTTCCAATTAACATTTTGAAGCCAACTCACTATATTTAATGCATGTTGAGATCCGTGAAAGGATGAAACTCGAAAGATAGCATTATAGTCAATCCAATTATACAAGCCACAAGGCGCAAATATTTCACTGCTCACTTACGATTTCACGGGTATATAATTATCAAAACATATACATAACATGACTAACGAAACATTGCCAAATGTCTGCCTCCACCATGACTGTCTGAAAATCTTAACATGATATCTTAGGCTCAATCCAGTTTTCTTTAATTAAAGAGAATTTAGGAAGAACTGAAATTAAAAATCAATACGGCAGCCTTCGAAATATTTTCTTTAAATATATAAAGATCGCACGTAAAAATTATTATTCAGATTGTGTATACCAAAGATCGGTTCAAAGAATCGGTTACGATTTTGCCGATTCCATCCGATTCCGACTTCCTGGAAAAACGCGATTCCGTCCGATTCCGATGCCGATTCCGATTAATCGTCCCATCACTAATTATATATATTTATATATATATTATCATATATTATATTATATTTATATATATATGTATATATTATTTATAATTATATTTATATTATATATATATTATATATATATATATATATATATATAGTATATAGTTATATAGATGAATGGCGTCCACACAAAAATCAACCAGAGAATAATTAAAATC
>JABUQX010087749.1:27500-31178 GCA_015478945.1 Trachelipus rathkii
CTCAAACATTTCTCTCTAATTACACTCTAAATGGTTCAAGACCTATTCCTCCTCTTTGTCTGCTTTCAACTCATTAAAATGTTAATTCTGCACCCTTTGAGCTTAACACTAAAAAGGAGGAAAGTGCTGAAGTTATCTATCCAGTGGTCCTCAAAACTTGTGCTTATAAGCTTGTACACTACCTTGGTAAACTGCTTCCTCACTTCATTCTTCCCTCCTGCTGGAAGAGAGCATTCATTCAGCATTTGCTGAAGAAGCAAAACTTCAGTCAACAAACCAACTATCGTCCTATCGCTTTAATCTCTGTTCTTCCTGAAGTTCTTGAATCTATTCTTAACAAGAAGATTTAAAAACATCTTAAATCTTCTAAGCAGTATGGCTTCGAGAATCTTTTTCTTTGGCACAAGATATATCGAAGACTTTCTATAAACTCTCACACAAAGCTTAATTTCTAAGCATCTCACTTTCGGTATTTACCCTTTTGCAACCTTCTCTTGACTTCCGTTCCGGTCGTTCTATGGCTGATATATAGATAGCCACCATTTATTCTTTAAATCTATCCATAGTGGTGATCCTCAGAGTTCTGTTCTATCCCAAACTCTATTTTCTATTTTGCATCAGTGATCTATCTGTTAATGTATCTCCTTTCCATTCTTAGGCTGATAACTCCAACACTCATCATTACTACTTTCAATTTGAAAGACTCCTCATTTGACAGCAAAGAAATGATGCTAGGAGGGTAGCCTTGAAGCAAAAAACCTCTGATCTTTCTCGTACCTATAGTTAAGCTAAAGAAAACAAGGATGTTTTCAATGCCTCAATAACACAGCGTATTCATCTACTTGACATAATTTTCCTCACAACTATAATATCTTCTTTTAAAACACAACTCTAACCTCCTTCTTGGTTCTATACTCTTGGATATTTTCTTTTCTCGTGATCTTTCTTAGAAATATCACATTATATCTTTCTAACAAGTTTCTAGGAAATCGGGTGTTCTGAAACGCTTTCAGAACTTCTCCCCATCCCAGTTGCTAGCTCTGCATTGGGGTGTTGTTCGCTTTTGTATAGAGTATGAATCATATATCATGGTTGGTTTCCCACATATTGCTCTCCTTAATAAAGTGTAGTCTTGGGATTGTGGATCCGTTAACTCTCCTATTCTCACTATCTTCAATCTTTCTGGCCATCCAGCTGTTGCATCACTCTCCATGATTCTGTTGTTTTATTGCAATTTAGCATTGCTTCTGTTTTTTTTAATTCCAGTCAATGTACCTCCTTCTTTTAAGGAGAGTTTCCTGCGACTCGTATTTCAGACAGTCTACCTTTCTCCCGACCAACTTTCTGACCCAGACTTAACTGCTATGCTCAATCTTACATGTAGTCTACTGGTAAAGTCTGAAACACACTCAATGTATATATATTTTTCCAACTTCCTTTGATTTGCACGATTTTAAGCGCTGCTTTTAAAACATGTCAGGCTTTAATTTGACCCTGGTCTACAATTTTTAAAACTCCGAGTGAATTTGGTTTAGTCCTGCCCTTGTACCTCACTGGACGGATATATATTAATATAGTAATATATATATATATATATATAGTATATATAAATATATATATATATCTATATATTATATATATAATATATATAATATAATTATATATATATATAATATATATATATATATATATATATTATTATATTTAACGGGAATGAAAATTTCTTTCTTACTATTAACACAATGTTTTTTAAATCAACAATATAAAATAATGAAAAATATATAAATGATAAATGTGTGATGTTAATTTGCAATATATAATAAGTTTGGGAAATATTAACTGTTTGAAGAATTCCTCCCTCTCAAATATATCTTTAAAACTAATCCCTAAAAATGTTATTTACTTTAACATCTTAATACAATTTTCTAACTAAAAATTATTAAAAGTTATTAGTTTTTCATTATTGTTATCGTATTTTGAGGTTATAATTTTTTTAAGATTGAGGTACTATTGTTTTCCTCCCAATTATTTATTATCTAAATATATAATTAGGATATATATTAGTTAAATGCTTTCATTTATACATTTTTATTACTTTATTACAAAAAGCAAAACAAAAACAAAAAACAATAGTCGTTTTAGCTGGCTTAAACAACAACAACAACAACCAAAAAATTGTTGGTTTAAACCAAACAACCTTGCGATAAACCTAATATATTAAATGCTTTGAGAAAGTTGAAAAGATTATTATTTTTTTTATTGAAGTATAATCTCAATAATTTATTTCAGCTATTGTTTACGCTATCAATTCTACCTCTATAAATTAGTGAAGTAGTTTTTCTTTTTCAAAGGACCGAGGTTGGGTCCTTGTTCTGCATCCTGGAAACAAGAAATTGAATGTGTTTTATTCATTCAATTTTTTATGGCTGAACTCTTACAATAGAAACATATATTTAATTTATATAAAGATGACACATTACTGGAAATATGTAATATTCGCATGCACATTCGCGATTATCAAGAAAATTTATTTGCATTCGCGATTAAAAAAATTATTCGTATAAAATTCGCATTCGCGAATATTGGAAAATAGATATTCAGTTAATCTCTGATATATATATATATAATATATATATATATATATATATATATATATATAGTATATATATTAGATATATATATATATATAATATATATATATATTATATATATATATTATATACTTATATATAATATAAATGATATATATATATATTTATATGTGTGTGTGTAGGTGTGTGTTCTCAGGTATAATGTATGTTGTTATGGTAATGTATTATGTATGTATGTATTCATGTATGTATGTATGTAAGTGCTATGTATGTATGTTGTATTAGTATGTATGTATGTATGTATTATGTATGATGTTAAAAGTATGTATGTATGTATGTATGTATGTTGTGTCGTGGCAGCTTTTGGCTAAGCTTATTATCGTGATTTATTGGTATAAGCTGTTTTGTAAATTAATCTATTTAAATAAATTTATTTCAGACGCTAAGATAGAAAAAGACAGGAAAAGAAGCCGAATTATTAATTGGCTGAGGTCCCTTTTGAAAACTTATATTTGTATAGGGCGGGGTCCGTGATGGACTTTGATTTGGAATTTTCTATATGATCTTAATTTGAGCATAATTTTCTTGGATATTTTTTATGGGCAGTTTGTACATCAACGATAAATATGTAGATTCATGCCCATTAGTGATTTCTGAACGTTTCATGTTGAGCGTTTTTCTTTCCTTATTGCTTTTGTGTTCTAGTTGGCATTTTGAAATTTTGATCATCCTTTCCACATTTGAAAGAATCAAAAACTATTTTGCTGAAAATGGCTTGCAAATTGTGCTGTACAAGAATGTTCATTATCTTAATCCTCTTAATAAGGATATTTGATCCAGCTTCTCTAAAACCTAAGCGCAGTAAATTTCCTACTAATTTGGCTTTTCAATTTATTGTTTCTTTGACGATAACTTTTTTCTTGTTCGTGTCCCGAACAATTGAAATATCAGTGGCATCGCATAATTAGCAAGGTACATCATTTTTTATTTAAGATAATTTTAGTATACTCAACCTAATGCCTCTGGGCACTGGAGTATTTGAAAAAAATCCTACCGTGCTCAGTCATAGGTAGAACGGTTTGGTAAA
>JABUQX010087750.1:0-7500 GCA_015478945.1 Trachelipus rathkii
TAAAACATTGCAGTGTGTTTCCCGAATTCCACATTTCATACATTTTAACTCAAATAATATAGAATGATCAATCCGTGTATCAAAAAAGCTTTCGTAAGATCCCAATAGGAAATAAGCGCTGATGAAATTTTATTAGCGTCTATATTTTCATATATTTTTTCCGTCAAACAGACAAGGGCTTCAGTTGTAGACCTATTTTTCCTAAAGCCAAATTGAAGGTCATTAAGAATGTTATTCATATTAAGGTATTCTGTCATGCGCTTCAACAGTAATTTTTCAAATAATTTGCTAATCGTATGTGAAATTGAGATCGGTCTATAGTTTAAAGGATCATGTTTATCCCCTTTTTTATGAACAGGAGTGACACGTGAGACTTTTAATAATAATAATAATAATAATAATAATAATAATAATAATAATAATGAATAAATAATTCAAATAATAATAATAATAATAATAATAATAATAATAATAATAATAAAATAATAATAATCAGCATAACATTGGCACTAATGAAGTGGTGAGAGTGAATATGTGTAGGTTTAATGGTGCAAGAAGAATTACTAATTTTTGGGATGAGAGTAATAGTAGTAAAAGAGGAGTACATGGTAGACGTGAGAAAGTTGACAAAGATATAGTGTTAATCCGTAGACATAGGTGGAATTGCTAGTAAAATGATCAAAAATGGAGACGAGATGGTGATTGAATAGATTTGAAAGTTGTGTAATAAGCCCTATTATTAGAGGGTTAGTAGTTTCCGATGGATTGGAGGAGATCAGAATTAGTACCCTAATATAAGGGTAACGGAATAAGGGGAACTGCAAAACTATAGGGGAATCAGTTTATTGATTGTTGCATGAAATATATGCTGGTATTTTGGTTAAAAGAGTACGTTAAGTGACTGAGGGACTGATTGATGAAGAAAAAGGTGCATTTAGAAGTCTTTGAGTATGTCGTGTGTGGAAATCAAATCTTTTGATAGAAACAAACAGAGCTGGGCGCGGCTATATATTTTTTCGAGGTCCGTCATCGGCTATTCGGCTTTGCCACCTAACTAGTGCGTCGTCGGCTATCCGACTGCATTTTTGAAAACCTCAGTGCGGCATTAACTATGCGGCTATTCGGCTATCCTACGGCGATACCGTTAAATTACAAAGTAAACTTTTGCGCGATAACGAAAGCATGCCTTTACATTTTAAACCTTTTATAAGATAGTAAAACAGATTTATTTAATTTTTTTATTAAATGTTAACTACATAAATAGTTAAATACTTTCATAGCTATAGGTCCTCTTCCTCCTCCATGTCCTCCTGGCTAATCACTTCCTGCAGGAGGTCCATATTTCCTTTGAGGAAAAGAAGGTCCTCAAACCTTTCCTCCTTCAAGGACGATCTCTTGGCCCTGAGGATGTCCCCACCCGCGCTGAAGCACCTCTCCACAGCTGCTGAACTAGGAATGGGGGTATTATATTTTATAAATAGATCTATCCATATCTCCCTATGCTGGTTGGGGAAACAGGAACAGCTCGGATCTTCTTGAGAGGGCACCCACTCCTCCATGGACTTTCGTATGACGATTTCCACATCCTGTTGCTGGCTTGCTCTGCGTACCAATACTCTAGAAAACAATTTACTGAATAGGAGTGCGTCTGAATTGTGGGGTTCTTTTTCTGTTGGCTGGCCAAGCTGACGCTGCTGCTGTTTCTCAGTGGGTTTGATGGAGTCCCCTATCTTCCGGGTAATCCTGTCCCCGATCTCCTCCACCATGTCAGGTGCAATGCTTTCTAGGGCCTTAAGGGTGAAGGAGGGGTGAAGGGCAGTGGCCATAAGGAGATCCCTATTCTGAAAGAGGTGGCCAAACCTCTTTTCATAGCCACTGAGGAGGGCCTGTACTAGTGGCCTTGCATACACAAGATGAATATTTTCACTCTTCTCCTCAAGGCTGGTCTTCATCAACCAAAGTTGGGGTAGGAGGGTGCCCATGTATGCCCTTTTCTCCCCCTGAAGCATATCAAGACACTGCGCCACAGGCTGCATGACCAATGTGTACTCGTTCATGACCTGAAAGAGTGAAAATTAATATATTGCTTAGTTACGTAAGCATAATTGATTATTAATAAAAATACGGGAGCACGAGAGCGAGGTATCTGTATGGAATAGGGCGAATAGATCAAGAGTGAGGGTTGTACAGATGGACAATCTGAGGGCGTTCTTGGCAGTTAGGAGATTGGATAAGATGAGGAACGAGTTTATCATGGAAGCGTGTCTTGCGGGTAAGGGAAAAGACTGCCAAATTTGATGAGGATTTTGTAAGATGGTTTGGACATGTGGAGAAGGTGGAGAACACCATATTGGTTAAGAAAGTGTATAAGAGCACATGTGAGAGTGTTTTGCCTGTCGGACGACCGGAAAAAAAGGTGGATATATTCAGTTAGAGATTGTTTACGAAGTAGCGATATGAGTGTTGGGCAAGCAAGAGCGATGGTACAGGTACAGAACAGGGATTAATGGAGGGGGTTTGGGTTTGTGAGGAGATTTATAATTTAATAAATTTATTAAATTATAAATAAAAATATTAAAAGAGCAATTGCTACTTTAAAAATACTTTATATTTACCTCGACGTCTACCTCTGTGAGAGGGGAACCTCCCTTGGGCTGCTTGATGAGGATGGTGTTTATGGCATCCATTTGGTTTTCGACCCTTAAAACCTCCAGAAGGACCATCACACTATCATATAGGGAGTTCCATCTGCAGAAATAAATATAACTTTATATAAAATATCAAAAACTTATAAAATGAACTTGTCTATAATTAATCGGCAACAATTTCTTACGCTAAATTTCTTTTTTTAATAGTAACTACTACTACCTTGTCACCACAGGAGTCTTCAGTTTTCTTTTGGCGACAATCTTGATCTGGTTGGCCACCACTGGGGCCCTGTTCTGAAGGTTCCACAGGGCCTGGATCTTAGCTATGGTCCTCCTCCACTGTGAGCCCCCCTTGCTCCAGCCCTGTATATCACTCACATCTGTTGTCGCCAACAGATTGAGTGTGTGAGCACTGAAACAATAAGATATTTAATTCAAGAAATTCAAAGATTATTAGTTAAATCTTAAATGACAAATCTTTATTTGTTAATACTTATTACTTAATAATATTATTAATATATATTAGTAGCATTTAGCACTAGTTTTCGCGAATTCTAAGTACCTGCAGCGGTGTTGAGGCGGCAGACTTGGGTTGTCACCCTCAGCCCTCAGGAGCTCCTGGAGATCCACAATCTCCAAGTCAGGATAATCAGGGTCCATAGGAAGGTTCTCCTGGTCCTGGTTGGACTCACCAAAGGCGTTGAAGGCTGCCACGTAGTTGGTGCCATTGTCCGTAGTGGTGGCCTTCACCTTACCGTGGATGCTAAACTCATGATGAATCTCTGTGATTAGTTTCCCCAGTAACTGGTGAGTTTGCCTTTCCTAAAGACAATAATTTTATTGTTTTAGTCTGTAAATTAAATAATATTTACACCTCATATGTTCTTATGGTTATGAGACTAAGGTATAAAATGACAAAATTTAACTTTTTAATTTTCTTACCTTCACCTCCCTGACCGCCAAAGTTGCATGGCACCTTTTGAGGTTGACCCTGTCAATCCAGTGGACTGTCATTCCCAAGAAGGACCTATTGTGGGCGGTCCAACTGTCGGCTGTAGTGGCCACCCACTTCTGGTGGAAGAGGTTGTTTATCAGTCGAGTCTTCCCCTTTTGCATCAGCTTTTCAATATCCCTGCTCAAAGTCCTCCTTGAGGTGGGATGAAACTCGGGATTAATGAGGTAAAACATCTCCTTCGTGTAAGGATCATCAGCTAAATCCAGTGGCATCATTGAATGAATGAACCACCTAATGATGAAAAAGTAATTAAGTTAATAAATCAATATATTTTAAATTTTTAATAAAAATATTTTTAAAACGTGAAGACGCTAAGTCGCTCATATACCTATTTAAAAAAAATTGAGTTCAATTAAAATAACTAATATTATGTTTCTGAATTTTTTCACCTGGTGTAACCTTGTCTTGCTCTCTGCTGGCTGAACTTTGACCTGAAGCTCTCATCCAGAGACATCTGACGCTTGCGAGACTCACTCTCCCTTGAACTGGAGCGACCGCGCTTGCTAAGCCCTTCAATGGCTGCAGAGAGGTGAGGGAGAAGGTCATTGTGCATCTGGTATATAAAAATAATACAAACTTTAATTACAAATTTTTTAATTTTCTTTGATAACATTTGTATAAAGTATCAAGACTTTATACAAGAGTGTTTAAATCTTGATAACTAATTAACTAGCAACACCAGTTAGTTGTTGTGATCTTATCTAAATTATTTAATTAATAATTATTTAAACTTACATGCTTGTAATGCTGCTTGAGGTGGGACCTTGTCTGGGTGCT
Source organism: Trachelipus rathkii (assembly GCA_015478945.1). Lineage (NCBI taxonomy): Eukaryota > Metazoa > Arthropoda > Malacostraca > Isopoda > Trachelipodidae > Trachelipus > Trachelipus rathkii. Next base: position 4,441 of record JABUQX010087750.1, read on the forward strand.
GTAGGAAAGCCCCTTCTTCCCTTTGCAGGCAGGATGTTTACACTTGGCAACACCAGTGTGAATCTTCCTAAGAGACACCCCATCAACTTTCTCATCAGTCCTCAAAAATTTTTCAAAGATGAAGAAACTGAAATAAATAGAAGTTTTTAATTTTTTTGAATTTGACTATTGTAATTTCATATTTAAATGTTCAATCATGAAAAAATTCAAAAAAAGTTAATTTACTAGATTTTATTTAAAGATTTAATTTGGTTACTTTATAGTCTTTACTCTTTACTATGCTCTTTAGTCTTTAGTCTTTAGTCTTTACTATAGCATGGAGGCGAGTTTCTTACCTCTCAAGAGTGAGCAAATAGCTTTTCAACTCTTTGACGGCATCCTCGTTGCCCTCTTGGCCTTGGTTTCCAGGATCCCTCGTCTCCTCACAATCAAGGGTTACAGTGACAGGATCAGTAAGAGATCTTTGGCTGTCCATGTCACAGCTCTCATTTAAAATGGGAGAGCTGCTCCTTAAGCTACTACTGGCAGCGGCTGAACTGTCTCCAGAAACACCTCTGGTCCTAGTCACAAACTTATCCATGTATTTAATTATTTTAATAATTTTATGTTTATACTTTATATAAATTATTTAATTAAATTTATGTATCTGATAAATAAATAAATCTAATTAATATATATATATATATATATATATATATATATATATATATATATATATATATATTATAGAATATATATAATATATAATATATATATATATATATATTATATATATATATATATTACTATATATATATTATATATATTTATAATTATATATATATATATATATATAATATACTATATATATATATATATATTATATATAGATAATATATATATATATATATATATATATAATAATATATATATAATATTATATATTTTATTAATTATATATATATTTTACTAGTAATTAATTACTTAGTAACTAGTAACTACTAATCAGTAAATTAGTAATTATAATAATTATTACTTAATTACTTAGTAACATAATAATAATAATACCTAATTAATAAAATAATAACATGACAAGAACATCACAAAGGAATTTTGAATAAAACTGCGTGTTTAAAACAGGTTGCACTTTTCTTCTTTTAGCTTTTGACACATCTTATTCGTATTAGTATAGAACTAAGACTGAAATTATTATTACACACTTATCACTACAATGCCACGCCTTTTTCATACCAATATAAAACCCGTTTTCGAAAGTGACTTGTCATCAGGGAGAACGGAGTTAGGGTTCACTTAATTAATTTAAAAAAATTCCATAGCCGAAACGATAGCCGCGGAAAAATGCAGTGCGTCGTTGGCTTGTCCGACTATTTAAAAAAAAATTTCGGCTACGACTACGGCTATAAGAATTGATAGTGCGGCGTAGCCGATTAGCCGAATAGCCGAAAATCGTTGCGGCATGCCCAGCTATGGAAACAAATGATTGAGAAACGAAAGAAGAAGAAATTGTTTATAGATTTTTTGGACTAGGAACAGGCGTATGACAGGATTATTAGGGAAGCTCGGTGGCAGGTGTTAGTGATATATGGTGTTGGTGGTAGTCTACTAAATGGAATCAAATGTATTTATGACGATAGTGAAGCGTTTGTAAGAAGAAATGTAGTTGAAAGTGACTGGTTTGATATTAATTTGAAGTGAGTCAGGGATGTGTTATGTCTCCTTGGTTATTTAATTTGTATATGGCTGGGGTTAAGAAAGAATTAGAGTTAGGATTAGCAGAATGATGGAGAATGGAAGAGAGTGGAGGGACCCCTGCTTATTGTATTCGGTGTGAGGTCATACTAGATTTAGCATTAAATTTTTAGATATATGTTGGATGAAGAGGGAACGGATGATGCCGAGTGTACTATATAGAAAAGTTTGTGAATGGTAGGAATGTGGCTGATGCAATTAAATCCTTGGTGGATGTAATAAATCAAAGCCTTGAGTGTTCTAAGGTTTTGCACTTGGGTATGTTGTTACCTTGTTACCAGTGTTAATGGATTGTGATGAAACTATGGATTGGAATAAGAGGTACGGATCTAAGGTACAATGTGTACCGAGGGACGTGTTAAGTATGAGAAGAATTGATAAAATGAGAATGTACGCATTAGAGGTGTGGTGTGAAGAAACGGGTAAATGAGAGAATAAATGAGGAGTACATTGAGATGGTTTGGGCGATATGAAGGATGAGATAGCTGGTTGGTTAAAGTGATGTACATGGTGAGTGTGCTGGGAAATTCGACCGGCTGGGAGACCGAAGAAAAAGTGGATTGAGTCAGTAAAGGAATGCCTGAATTAGAGGAATGTGAGTTTGGCAGAGACGAGAAGAAAGGTTCATAATAGGAGTGAATGCTGATGTTTTGCGAGGGAGTATGGTTGTAGACTTTGCCCAGGGGATGAACCACCACATTGGCGAGATACCACAGTGAAGGTTCGTCGTAGCCTCGTGAAACCCTAGGGTAGATTTTTCTCCTGCCAGCATTTCTCACTTAAGGGTATAAAGGTTACGGTAAAGGGGGGCTTTCTTTTCGACTTGAGCCATGTTCTTCTACTACTTTTCTGTTCCTGTGTATGCTACCCACCCCACCCGCAATCTGGGCATAATAATAATAATAATAATAATAATAATAATAATAATAATAAAATAATAATAATAATATAATAATAATAATAATAATAATAATAATAATAATAATAATAATATAAAATAATATTAAAAATAAAAATAAAAATAAAAATAAAAATAAAATTAAAATTAAAAATAAAAATAAAAATAAAAATAAAAATAAAAATAAAAATAAAAATAATATTAACAATAATAACAATAATAACAATAATAACAATAATAGCAATAATAATAATAATAATAAAATAATAATAATAATAATAATAATATAATAATAATAATAATAATAATAATTTATTTTAAGTTATGTAATTTTTAAAATTCTGGCGCCGTTGCACCTCTTTAGATCTAGGTCGGATTTTGTCAGTTGAAAGAACCTTATTCAATGCAAGATA
>JABUQX010087750.1:12500-15000 GCA_015478945.1 Trachelipus rathkii
AATATTTACGTTATTTATATTATTATGTTTAGATATTTTGTTCGTCATTTGCAATACACTTCTGGTCCACATAATAGTTTATTATTTGCATTGGAAGAATAGGATCTATACGCATTATTATTATTTCAAATTGGAATCAAAGTAGTATTTTTTTTTCTTATTTATTTAAAAAATATTTTCAATATATACTGGTTGAATCGTGTTTTAACCCTATGGCACCTATAGTCTATGTTTACTTTTGAGAGTTAATAGTTTACTTCATTTCATGCTCAAAGTTACGTAAGCGTCTTTCAGTCCCATATTGTTTTTGTGTCAATATAAAACTAATGCGGAGTGCATATTAAGCTCTTGGGAATCTGCTATTTGGATTTGTGTTGTTTTGTTCTAGTCATTTATTACTCAAGTCCAGATCTCAGTTATCAACTAAATGTGTTCCAGAATGGTGATGATACATTAAAAAGGTTAGTCATCATTGTGGCGTTACAGGATGAGAGTAATATTTTTGGGGATCAACGGTTTGATGTTGTGTAATAGCATGTACGGTACCGGAAGATATGAGAGGAAGGTTTTGTTTCAATATTACAGAATTTTTTGGATGCTTTCCCATAAGCCTGTGAGATGAAATGTTCGGGGTATAATAAAGATTTAAAAGTGCTGTGTATGTGTTGTGTTTCTGTAAGTAGAAAAGGGGGGGGGTGAACAAATGCAGAGAGCTCTCAGGTAAAGGGAAGATAGAATCGCAAGATTTGTGTTTCTCGAGTGGTTTGAGGGCCAGTATATATAGTTTGGTAAGGAAGTGGATTTTCTATGGATAGTATGTAGTATTTTTGATTGGTTTTTCCACCTGAGTAAAATGTCGATAAATGGTTATATGGAATTAGGGAAGTGTTCTATGGTAAATTGGACTGATGGGTGTATAGTATTAATAAAAGAGAGAACGTCTGTCGGGTTTATGTTATGTGGTAGAGCTGCATAAATGTCGTCCACGTAGCGAACACACGTGCAATTTGTAAGAAGAGGATGGGGAGGATGTAATAATATTCTATTAGTTCCATGTAGATATTGCTGAAGATATGGGAAAGAGGGGAACCCATGCTGAGACCTGATATTTGTTATAAAACTGCCCATTGAAGTGAAAATGATTGTGTTTGAGGGAGAGTAAAATAAGGTCTTTAATAAGTTGAAATGGGAAGGTTAAATTAATGCTCTTTTCTGTGATGTTCAAGTAAATCTAGTGTAAATGGTACGGGTATGGAAGTGAATAATGAAACCGCATCAAAGCTTAGAAAGTTGTGTGTGTTGGGATTGTGTGAACTGGTACGTCTGATGAAATTTAGAGAATTTTTAAGATAAGAAGTGGAGATGCTGTTAATGAGTTGTTTTAATTGCTTGGCCAACCAGGATAATAGTTTGTAGGTTATGCTGTTTATGTTGGAAATAATGGGGCGAAGGGGGTTATTCTGTCTATGGATTTTTGGGACACCGTAGAATTCAGATAGGGAATTTATATACGAGTGAAGTTGCGGAATTAGATGCTTGCGGTTTTTAAGGAGATTGTTGAGGGAGGAATTAAAGGTGGTTTGGGAAGTTTTCAGGGGGTCCGTAGTTAAGCGAGTGTACACATTTTCATCACGCAATAATTCATTTGCTTTGTTTAAATAAGATTGTTTATCTAAGATGACGATTTGATTTTATTTATCGGAACGGGTCATTATAATGTTGTCATTGGTTTTTAGTTAAGTGTTGTATGAAAAATTTGGGGGTGGGTATTTATTTTGAGTGATTGGGAGATTTATAGGAGGTTTAGTGTACGAGCTCCTTTCTTCCTGTTAAGATCTGAAGACTCATGGTTGAAAAGTTTTGGCAAATATAATCGAACTCTATAACCCGAATATAAAATTCACTGTTGATGTAGAACAGAGAATAATCTTTTGGGCATTTACTGGATATCAAAATATATGCAAAGGTAACAACAAGATTTCACAAGAGATCCGAAGTGTCTTCAGAAAATTCTACTTTTAACTGATGAGAACAATCAGTTTTTTTTTCTTTTCATTCCTCATAGTTTTTACAAATCAACTTAATTTAAACCTTTTTGACACAGGGAATACAAAATTCGTCATCTTGAATGCAGGTTGCGCGGAGTCGGAGATCGGAGTCGGAGGTCGGATCGGAAGTCGCCGGAGTCGGTAGTATTTGAAGAGGTGGAATTTTAGCCAGGGTCGAGTTGTATTTATTGAAAGAAGGAGACACTCAACGCTGTGTAGGTTAATCAAATGAGTAAATTGCACGAGGTCGGAAGGTCAGGAGTCGGAGTCAGTAAGTATCGAGAAGATAGAGTGATAGGAGAGGTACGGAAAAATTGATTAGAGACAGCATGACAAAGAGTTTAGAATATGGTGACTCTGTGAATGACTTCAATCACTTCATGCAAGTTATTGACTTTCGACTTTCTGAACAAAAAATGGCAATTGCAAACTATGGAAAGATTTTTAGACAC